>JADNYV010000177.1:0-74531 GCA_015501055.1 Mucidula mucida
CAACAGGCTTTCGTTCCATTATACCTTCCCCTCGACTCTTGGACCACAGGGATGTTGTGTCAAAGACCTGGGATGGTGCGGCCCCATTTGAGACGGACCAGACTTCCTGTCATTTTCCCACGAAGACAAAAGCTGTAGAAGGCCAAGGCATCTTGCGTCCTGCCTTCGTGCACCCATCACCGCCACGACAATCCTCCCAATCTTGGAGCTGTCGCATCCCAGTCGGTCCACCTTGCTATGTCGCGACTATTCCTCTCCATAGCCAGCATGTTGCGTCGCCAGCTCGTCGCTGCCCCCGCCGAGGACATGAATCATCAGCAGGATTCCTCGTGTCTTGCTCTGTTCCCAGTCGGCAGCGTGTCCATCGACGGTCTGCCTACCGAGGTCCTGCAGATGATTTTCAGCAACTTGCCCGCGGTGACCTACGTCTTTTATGCGGGACCGAGCTTCTGGCCTAGGAAAAAGGGCCCGCCAATCCTTCGAACGCCGGCCCACGTATGTCATCGATGGAGGACAATCATGAACACTGTTCCATTTGCTCTACGGCTGGTCATCGGAAACGTTGACGCTGGGACGGCGGCAATCCTTCCACTCACGGGAAATCTCGAATGCCTCTTGAAGGAACGGGATAGAGCGCCGTTCGACCTCAAGCTCGAGACGAGGGGCCTGTGGATTCCACGCGTTCAGAGCACAGCCTTGCCAGCACCCCTCCAGCTTATTCTTCGCCTGCTGTTTGAGCGTTCACTTCAGTGGCGTTCGCTTACGTTCGACCGCATTGCCTATTGGGATATCCTTCGTTATATTATGGACGAGCCTCTTCGTCTTCCTCGACTCGAGAATATCCACCTCGATTTTGGCGATGCTGTAGATCCTGTGAAACACTATCTTCTATACACGCTTTTGGGGCGGCGCCGAGGCTGCGCACCGCTCATGTGGCGGTTTACGCTTACGGCCTCCTACTTGATTTGCCTTGGGATCAATTGACTCATCTCACAATCAAATTCAACAACATGCCGCATGATGTTCAATTGCCGCCATCTCTGCGTCGTATCCTTCGCCTGTCAACGCAGTTAACCCATCTGAAACTCATGCCCATTTCCATGACCGGTCACAACAATCCTCCCCATTGAATACACGATTCCTCTTCCGTTCGCACCTCACGGTTGGTGTGCTGCAGTCCTGGAATTCTTATCAGTCCTTCAGTAACGACATGCAAGTAACCTCTTGAACCGCCAGAAAGCCCCCTCTGTCGATATCTCTTGCTCCCATTCTCAACTATATCCGCCGCTCCAGATGTGATGCCTTAGTCGTCTTGTGATCCATGGCATTCTTCCCAGGACTCCGGACGACACCTTCGTGAGCTCTTCCACGAAGCGCCACAACTCAGCGAGCTTGAGCTGATGTTTACACCTTTGCCGGGGGCCATTCACTACGAGATTTTTGAGATTCTTGATTCCTTCTCTTTGCTGAGTCTTACCAGCATCGTTCTCAGAACTTCTAGTGACTTTGACGTGTCCTTTCACTCGCGCAGGAGCAAAATGGATCTCGATGATTCCTTCCAGGGCCACGAACGCGACAAGGTCCTTCATGACTTTACTGAATCTATCTTGATGGATGTCTCTGTGTTTATCGAACGTTGTCGGCAAACTACAATTCGAAGCCGTGGAATTTCGCGATTGAGATCTATCCAGGTGCATGTCGGGGTGCAATTGGCTTCTGTTGATTCCCAGTTTCCTCCGCTCTCGACGTGACCGATACAGAGGTGTATCGCTCCCTTAAAGACCTCGCGGAGCGTCCGTGTACTCCAAGGCTAAGCCTTGTTTTTCATGGTAAGTCCCGCATGAGAATTGCGCGATTAATACTTACTTGATTTACTCAATCTTGCCGCAGGTAATTGATACCAACGCCTGTTCTGTGATGCACGCAAGTCCTTTTAACGCAAAGATTGTTGATTATCGTATTCTACAGTAGCCGACCCATGTACATGCACTCTATCGTGTAGTATGTTTCCTCGCTCAAGACGAAAGAATCTTTTACGTGATGTTCTTCGAACGTCCAAATGTTGATGATTGACGATGCAATGGCGCATCCGTCACGGTTCTTTCCGGCAAGTATAATCACTTTTGTGGCTAACACTGTTCGTAGCGTCGCTTTGTCCGAACCAGAACTTCCTTTTGTCTGTACATCTAGATCAACATGAAGTTTCAAGCGGCAACGAAACGATTCAGTGGATGATGATCAAGCGACAAAGTTAGATCTCATCTTCGTTGGGACTGGTATATAGTTATCATCGAATCCTCTACATTATACAGAGTCGTAAATACATTATACACATTTGCCGCTTGTACTACACGATGATCCGAAACGGTCATGTCAATCATTACGCGCGCGCTTCGAGGCTTGAGCGACCATGTCTCCCCCTTTACCATCAGACACAGCCAGCTTACGCTTCGAGCGCCGAAGCGGAATAGTAGTCTCGGAGGAATCCTCCAGTGGCGCCGGCTGCAAAGAGGGTCCGGCGGCAGCGTTCTCGTCATCCATTTCCTCTTGCCGAGTAGATGGCAGAGTGGAGGGTCCAGCTACTGCATTGGCATTGTTAGCAGCTGTCGCTCTGGTATTATGAGCCCTGTATGTACCGGTGAGTCGTCTGTCTGACGCGGATGAGAATTGCAGACTAACCTGCGCGGATGCGCGAATGGACGATCGACACGAGGGCTGGGCTGGAAGTTTGGATCCGCGGGAGATATCCATTCGTTTACGATCCAGCGAATGGTTTGAACTGCAAGGTTCTGCTCTCGGGTCCAAATGGGGTGGGATGGCAGTTTATTGATAGTCTTCCACGCACTGATAATCATGAGGCAGGGATTGACATGTATGTGTGCCAAGGGGAGGGTGTGGAAAGGGTACTTGAACCGTTGGTACTTGGCTGTCTCTTCGTATTCAGTCTTCCCGTTCCGTTCAACCTTCCGCCAGATCTTACGAAAGATAGAATGATGCGCAGACATTTTGACAGGCACCGTAGAGTATTGCCATCCCTCAGGCGGTGTTGGAAAAGCCTAGAGCCGATAAGCCAGAATGCCCGACAGAGAAACTTGGACAGTCCTACCGTGAGATAGAAGACTAGTTTCTGCTTTGCCGCTGCCAGTTTCAGATTTTTCATGGTGAAATCATAGATGGCGTTGATGACTTCCATCGCAGGAAGAAATATGAAACCGTCGTGATCGTAGAATAGATGGTATATGACAAGCACTTTGAAGATTAGCCGACATAAGGCAACTGTGAACTCAACTCACAAAACATGATGTTCCAACGGGTATCAAGATTCAACATCTTTGCGTTGGGAAAACCTAGATGATACTCTATATTCCGAATCTATTAAAAAAGCGGTATCAGTGAACGAGCATGAAGACGAGGAATAGACCGTACTCGGTCTGGAACAGACTTCTGCCAGCTTCGTGGAATGGCGTGGGCCGCCTGCACGGTGCCACCTTTTTCGTTCGGCTCTTGGGTCAGCACACAACGAATACCTGCTGGTGCAGCCGCAGCTGTACGCGCACGGGTCGCAGCCGAATTACGCTTTTCAGCGATAGGATCTCTAATATTGGGGGTAGGTTTGATGGGAGGGAGCTGTAGCCCCATCGTCCGCTGCACGTTAGGGTCTTGTGGTGTTGCCAGAAACACGTCCTCGTCCTCGTCGCGGGGCTCCAGAACGAAGTTGGTGTTTTGCGGTGTCGTTGACCCAGGCAACAATGAAGCATTGGAGCGATTTGGAGAGCCCGGAAGGGAAGCAGAGGCGTCTGGTGAGGCCATGTAGAGCCAAAAGACGGCGACCATCCGGTTCCTTTTCTAGTGGATTAGCCGATGACTATTGTTGTTCAAAATGGGGGTAGTCGACTGGCCGGTGGTGCTAACGAGTGACGGAACCTTATCTTGGAACAAGAGGCGCTGAAGCCTGACCTTCTGATCTTGGTTAAGACTCGGTGAAAGGCGCTTAGGAGACAAGGCGCGGGCACAGTTCGAGGCTTTTGTACAGTAGAAGGTAGTCCGGGGAGCTCCTTACTATAGACATTTACCACAGCGAGTGTGATAGCAGACAACTTCGTTGCACGACGTGACACGGTATTGATTTGGAGGCCGTGACCCTAAGGCTTTCGGTCAAGAAAGAAAACATCACGAGACCATCACTGTCACAAGAACACCTGAATTCAACCACCATCACGACTGTCGACAAAGAACCTACTACTACCCAACTATGTCTTCCTATGTATCTTTGCGCGATATAACTACCAAACCCGGAATGGATGAGCGTCAACTGCACTCGTTCGTGAATAAACACGACTTGGTGAGTGTTCGGTAGTAGTTCGTACTTGGATCGAACTAACAATGGGTTAGCTGGACGAACTCGAATACTGCCTTGGCTTGGAACGAGGCGACATACACCAGTATTATGGAAAACCTCTCATTCAAGCTGAATGTAAGCCGCCGCCTCGTTTACGTTTGTCTTATCTTGACTGGCATTAGTGTGTTCTGATATGATCGACTTGTTGAAGGAAGGGCAATGGGCACTCGTTCCGATGAGAGAAGATCTGCAAGCCATGTCAGATCTTTACAAGAGCAACCATGCCAATGGTACCCACAATCGTACCAAATTTACCACTGTACGTTATCCGCACTTCGCATGGTCTTGCTGCTTGCTGATTTCGGCCAGGTGCTTCCTTTGAAGCCGTTCTATGAATACAAATTCATAGGTAAAACGCAGCCCGATGGAGAGTCTTTCCATGCATGCTCGCAATCATATACATTTCCTTATTCCGACTTTCCCGTCATCCGTGCAACGCTACACCCCTGCTTCGTGCTTCCTTATCTTTCAAATTATGTCGCTCGCAGACCAAACCATAGGGAGGACCACCTCACACTGCTTGGCGACGATATCGACATTGTGTTAGCCATCGATCATGCTCTCAATATGTTCGTCTACCTCTCTTTCTTGGGGAACACCCATACATCCAATTTTCCCGGTCGAAGGATCCCATCCGTCATTTTAGACCGTCCGCTCGTCGAAACTCGTATGGCGGCCAGTCAGCCCACCGCGCTTTCGGAGGCACACCAGCACCAGATAAACCATCCAAAACCCGAGGTTCAAAACACGTTCGAATTCAGTCACCGTCATCGGAGTCCCCGAATCTCCAAAACGGGCAAAATTGTCAGCGAAGAACCAGATCCCGCGCCCGCAGACGTCGAACGCCCTTTCCAAGAAGCAGCCTCGGAGACATCATTCCACGGTGATACCTTCGGGCAGGAAACGCAAGACCCCCCAGACATCGTCCCCGGATGAAACTCTTACACAGAGACGTCGCAGTCCACGTTTGGCATGTTTATAAGTATGCGCCTCAGCGCGGATGCTGTATTGCTGCATCTGCAACGGTATTTCCATTTTGAGACCTCTTATATCCAACTGTAGCGTCGCTATCGTCTCCATGATCTCGTATCGCTCTACAATCTTCTGTACATACTTAGTTTCCTTAGTTCTATTCCCGCATTCATCTTTTCCTGCGATTGTATCATATATTTTTTTTTTGGCTGCGCAAGCTCTGAAACGCAAGGACAGCATACGCGAAGGGAAATCAAGCGCCAGCGGCCACTCGACCTTTTAGAAATGTGGTCCGGCATTCGTATTGTTCAATATGGGACTAAGATCGGAGGTATTCATGCAGGACTTGGCCGGAACAATGTACAGATAGACTGAGGTCATCTAAGCAGGGCTGAAGCCAAAACGTAGACAATAGTCACGGAGAGAGATGCCGTGGAGATGAACGGACACGTTTAACGCTGCGTGGCAGTTGTGGCGCACATAGAATTCATTGATTAGTAGCATGGCTTATATGTACAACATGAGCAGCAAGATGTTCACTGGTAAAAAAGACGCTATCAACATCAAGCATCAATGCGTTAGTTCGGGGGCGCTTTGACGGGCCTGCGACTGGAGTATCCTCATCAGAAACGTCGTCTACAACACGCTTTCGAGAGGGTCCGGCCTCTGAGTTATCATTACTCGATCCGTGGACCGCATGGGCCTTCAATGCGCGCCTCTTCGCGTGATCTCCCATGGGTGAGGAATGCATCGGTGGAGAATGATGGTCTGAATTCGGCGCCAACTGCAGGGAGGCTGCTCGTGAGAATGGGGTCGATAGGAAGGTTCGGCGTGGATTCGCGATACGCGTGGTCATCCTCGACTTCTTCTGGATCAGCGGCTAATCGCTCAACATCGCGGTCAAGTTGAAAACCATCTGACGACGGGGATAGCCAGAAAGCGGCCATGTGGTGGATGAGTTGAATCGCCTCCTTTTGATCATCGGTCCAGACGTCAGGGAGCTCGGTGGCTTTGTTCAGAGTGTTCCAAGCATTGAGAATGATGAAGCATGGGTTAACATGACTTCTGATGTAGGGAAGCGTGTGGAAGGGGTACGCGTAATTTCGATAGCTGTCCGTCTCTTCCAAAGTAAAGGTTCCATCGGCTTGCTTGACTCGTTCAGGGTCTTCCGAGCGATGGACCGCGTTGGGGATATGCCGACTGGAACGACTTCATATGCCATCCAAGGGCTGGCGTCTTGAAAAACTTCAGCACAATAAGTCAGTCAACAGGAGAGACGCAGGATCTAACAGCTACATACGTCAAGAAAGTACTTCAGTGGTTTACCAGCCGCTGCAGTTTCTGATTCAAGATCGTGAACTTGAGTGCAAGCTGAAGAGTTTCCAATGTCGGTATCAAGATAATGCCACCATTATCGTAGAGGATGTGATAAAGAGCGACCACTAGGCAAAGAGTAAGTAGGCCGAAATGACACTATAATGGCTTGCATATTCACGAAAGAAGATATTCCAGCGAGTATCCAAGTTGAGTCTGCCTGCCCTGGGAAATCCGAAATGATACTCAATGTTGCGAATCTGCGTTGCAAAGTGAGCTCAATACCGTGATACGAATCGGAAGAAGAGAACCGTACCCGCTCAGGTGCAGATTTGTGCCACTTTCGCGGAGCGACGTGAGCCGCTTGGATGGTCGCACACTCATGCAATGCCTGCGTCATTACACAGAAGCTACCAGCGGGCGCCACTGACTTCGTACGACCTTGTGTAGCAGCGGAGTTACGTTTAGCAGCTTTAGGGTCCCTGATATTAGGCGTGGGTTTGATAAGAGGCGGAGGTCGAGCGGGAGCAGCGGCGCGTGCCGCAGCATTCACAGCCAGCTGTGGCGCTGGATCGTTGTCCTCGGTGTCTGCATCAAAGAAGTTGCGCGCCTCTTCTAACGGTCCTTCAAGGGGAGGTGCGGTGGTAGAGCCTTCAGGAGGAGGATGTTGGGCCGTTCCCGAGACAGAATAATTGAGGGAGTTCATCTGCGAATCAAGGAGCACTTTTCTGAGAAACTGTGTCAATCTGAGCTTTTATAATCTTGCGAAAACGATGTTATTGTTGAGAATGGGGTTACGTAGCATCAACACGGTACCTTTGAGGAACAATACGTAGGCGTTTTGAGGCACCGTAGTCAGCGGATCTCTCGGCTACGCGAGATGCCGAGTGTAAGAGACCATCCGAGCAAGTTTGTGGCGTATTACCCTACGGATAGGAGGCAAACTCGAAGGCAAATGCCACATCAGACATGATATATCTTCACACCTAGTATGACGGGGCATGTTCAAAAGTTGCCGGCTTCCGTACACCAGAGGGCGCACACGACTCTAGAACAGGGAGGCGCTGGCCCTTCATCGAAGAGTTGAACGTCACGAGGTAGTGACCGGCGTCACAAAGCCTCTTGATCGTCAACCATTACAACCCAACCTCCCGATGGCGTCCTACGTTCTGCTACGGGATATCACCACTTCTCCGAAATCCAAGAAGGTTGAGAGGTATCAAGTCGTCGGCGACGATGCCATAGTCAGTTTCGACTCTCCGCACTTACACTCTCACACTAAACAACTTGCAGCTTGACGAGATTGAATACTGCCTGGGCTTACAACGTGGGGGTATCGAGGACTATAGAGACAAAGATCTTCTCAGCGCCGAACGTGAATCACCTTCTTTTCTAACTTGATCGAGTTCTCTTTGGCTGATTCATGCTACTTACCAGTGCATTCTGATATGGTCAAACTCTTGAAGGACGCTCAGTGGGCTCTTGTACCTTCAGGAGATGCCCTAAAATCCATGATAGACTTATTTGAGGGCAATCATAAGAACGGTCCTTCTAATCGCACTCTCTTCACCGTTGTACGTTGATTCCAGTGCTGAGTCTTTCCCCACTCAGTGTCTATGACAGGCTATTCCACCGCAAACTCCTTTTGAGTACAAGTTCATGGCTCTGAAACAGCGCAAGGGGACCTTCTTTTATGCAAATGGCAAGAAATACGACTTTCCCTTTGACGATTTCCCCACCGTCCATTCGAATTTCCACCCTTGTTTCTTGCTTACGACTCTTGTACGCTGCACGAATATGGGCCTCCTTACTGGACGGAAACATCTAACGCCGCTCGGGACGAACCGCGGACTTGTAGCATCAGCTTTTTTTGTGCTCAATCGCTTCTTCCACGTATCTTGGTTGGGAAATACAGTTGCGGCCAACTTTCCCAACCGACGAATCCCAACTGTGCGCACAAATCAAGCTGCGCCCACTGTGCCTGACCAGGAGGACACTGACTACGACTACGAAGTCGAGCCAACTCCGCCGCCGGAGGCCCTGACGCCTGAAGCGCTCGCTGAAGACGACATTGTACAGCCTATTCCCCAGTCTGAGCCATCAACACAATCTCAGTCTTTCGTGGCGGAACGTTCTCCAGACATTGCCTCGACCCCGCCCACGGAAGCGCTCGAGCCAGGGCCAGATGTGTGTCAGAGGAAACGCAAAATTGCACAGGCTTCCCCTACGACTGAGGGTGACTCTGTTACGCGCCCTGCGAAGCGGCGCAGTCCTCGCTTCACTCCGTCATAGGTGACATTCCGAAAGTATCCGTCGTCTCGCAGTTTCCCAGCTATCAGATTTGTATCTCTACTTTGCTATCACGTTGTGTCCGCGCTTTCGTTTACATATTGTTACATCGCTATCTGAACCTGCTCTTAGTATGCTTTATATCTATCCGCTATCGTTGTTACTGTTTTCAAGTTGTTTGTTTGTTTTGTAAACCAATCTGCTTCTCGTATTCCAAGTATTTCACCGCATTTTCGGACTTGTGGCATTGGCGAATAAGAATTGAATACAAGACTGTCACCAAATGTCCATTCATACTGGGGTAGAGCTTAGATGTCTGGAACTTATTGCAGATTTCTACCACTCCCAACTCATACTCAAGTTCTAGTGCAGAGAAAGTGTCCAAGCAAATTCAACAAGGGAGATCCACAAGTAAGTATACTACTCTACAGAATGAAGCACATTACTAGCTAACAATACAAGCTGGAAGTGATAATAATACAACTTGAATGGTATACCAACTAACGATATATCACATTCATCGTCTATTGTCCATTAACGAAGCCGCGATCGCCCTCTTCATCTCCTCGTCCTCATGTTCCTCGCGCGAAGATGCCTCAGACAACTGCTTCGCCAACTCCAAATCCCTAAGAAACGCCGCCTCATCCTCCTCCTCCTGCTCGACGCTCATTACAGGCTGGGCGGCGTCTGCTGATTATTGAGAACCCCAATCTGCGCTGCCGCTGAAGAATCCACGGCCTGAAGTGTCTGATAAGAGGATGCAGGCGAAGACGACGGTGTCGATATCGCAGAAGGCGTTGACGTCGAATCCATTGAGCTAGAAAAACTCGAAAGCGAAAGCCTCCTCTGCCCGGGCGTCTCTCTCCTTCTCCTTCTCCTTTTCCTCAGATGGGCTCGGCGCTATCTCACTCCGTGCCTTTGCTTCCTCAACCACGAGCCTCGCCAACTCTTTCTTCCGCTCTCCAACAGTCTCCTTTGCACACGAAAACTTCTCACAATCTCGCCCTTTTCAGAACCCGTACTGTCCTTGACTGCGTCCATCCCGTCTTTGATACGCGTAAGCGAAGCTGGCGTTCCCATGCCTTGGATGGAGCTCCAGGATGCATGGACTGCATGGCGCCTTGAAAAGGCTGAGAGATGAAACCGGCGATTCCGGCAGCCGGAAGCATTGTCGCGTTAACCACTAGCAAGTAAATAGCACCATATGAAGAGAAGTCGAACGAGAAGTCACTTACTCCCTCTCGCAGATCCTTTCAAGACACCCACGAAGCCCTCCTTCTTGCCTCCCTTGACCGGTTCCCGTACCAAACCAGTGATACCATCGTAGTACCCATGCACCAGACTCTTCCCACCCTCCCGTACGCCACTCTTGAAGTCAGTCACTTTCCCTGTGCTCCGCACCTCCGTGCCATACAACTTCGGTACATTGTGCAGCCCCTCATGTACCGATGAGAAGATTTTCATAACGCCCTTGGGAATGGCGGTGGTGGTGTGGATAATGCCGTTGATTGGAGAGCTAATCCAAGGTATCAGTACATGTTACAAATACAAAAAATGAGTACGTCTCGCTTACTAGAATATCTCTGCAATCCCAGCATAATAATGTGTGATGGTCCAGAAGATAGCAGTTCCTCCGCCGCTTATGGGTCAGAAACTGGCTTGCGCGGGTCGTATTCTTTCGGTCTGTGCAAATCGAGTGTATCCATATTGATTTCGCCGGCGTCGGAAAGCACTTGGGCGGCGAAGGCACTAAGCTTTAGACACTGAAATGAAGGAACAAAAAAGATTTTAGTATTGGAGAAGAAGACGAAACGAAAAATCAACTTGTTCTGTACTCCACCATACTGCGACACGCCCTGGGTCCAGATCACACCTCATATTCTTCAGCGGTAAGTGTTTATAGAAACTTTCAGCACCCTTGTTCACACCGTCCTAAGCATAGCGCAAATTAATATCGAACAAAGCGTCTATAACAAAGAAACCCACCTCGCTCTTGATCGACTCCCCCATCGACTTCGCCGCCGACTTCGCTTTGTGACTTACAAGTACTTCGATAGCCTCCCTCAATCTGTCCACTCCTTCTCCGTTGTCATTCGTTAGCTCCTCTGGTGCAATAGGCTGTGGCCCCGCTCCTGCCCGCGCGATCATCTCGCCCAGAATCCTTGGTCACCGAAAAAAGGTACAACCTGAGGACCACGTCAGGATATAATAGCAAGACAAACTTCGAAGAACCACACCAAAGTAGGCAGCCCGCAAGCCAAGCCTGCTGCAGTGGTCCCCGCTCCACCATGGTGAACAACAGCCGCTACACGACCGGCAGAAAACAGCCAGTCATGGGGGACGTTACCAAGGATAAAGACATGCGACGGAAGTGGGATGTCGCCACACTGGCCGAGTTTAGCCCACCCCGAAGAAAGGAGCAGGCGAACACCAGCTTGCTTCGTGGCTTCAAATATCGTTTCTACACGAAAGTCAGATGAATCAGATACATAAGCACAGGAAATAATGCACTGGTCATCGCAACGGGATCATCCACGACTACGGAACCGAATCCGATGTATATAGGGACAGGCCCTGCAGCCAGGAATCCTGCCAGATCAGCGGAAGGACTGTAGTTAGAGGCCAGGTCGAGGAAGTAAAAGCCCGTTACATCTAATATCGAGATGTTATAAGGTCATACCCAAACTCGAACAAAGGACGTGCCTATATGATTGCGCCAATCGTGAGGCTTTGGCACTAGAGCGGAGCTCATGCAATACGTCCATGGGATTTTGAGCGTATCTGCTACACCGGGACCTGTGCGCGCGTTCAGAGAGCCTAAGCCAAGAGTCTTTTTCCGAAATTCGTTGATAATGTCCCCAATGCTGGCACACATGGTTAGACGTAGCTTTGCGTGGGATATTAGTACATACCCTTGCCAGGTCATGAGCTCTGCAAGTGGGTACGTCAAGTAGTTCGTCAAGCCGGGTTCCGCGTTCGTTTGTTTGACATTAACAAGTGGATGTGGAAACGCTGTCGTCGGGGTCCACGGCATCGCTACCAATTTCATTAGCCCAATAACCGTAAGCCAGGACAAGACTCACTGAAACTCAATAAGAGCGGTACACCAAGTGCTTCAGCGCAGTGCACATGCGCAAACGCAGGAGGATTACTTATAATTGCGTCCGCCGCGAAAGGTTTCCCAGTCTTCTGATCAGCAGCGTAACATGCCTCGAAACACCCGCCAATCATCGTCTTCAGCATAACGCGTTTGCGCGGGATATCGCCATTAGTGAGAGATGTCATTCCCGGCATCAGGCCAGGATCTGGCAAAAGTGTGAGCGAGTACACGGATATCGTACTATCAAAACACACTTTTCACCATGTAGCTCATCAAATCGGCGGGATCCCCACCAATGTCAAAGAACTCCAGCCCGTGCTCGTTTACGAAAGAGCGGAACGTTTCGTGTGAAGCGAGGCGCACGCGATGACCGTCCGCAATGAGACGTTTGCCGAGGGCGATGTACGGTTGAACATCACCCCGACTTCCCACAATCATAATCACGATGTTGAGACTCGGGAAGCGGCGCCATTCTAGCTCATCCTCTTCTACAGCAAACTCTTTGACCTCCTGGGCGTGTTCCTCAGGCAAGTCGGGTAGCTTATGTTTAAGGTCAAGTTTAACGGAGATGGTGCCGTCGGGGGTGATGTTCGCGGAGGAAGAGAGACCACGGCCGACATTCATGTACGAAGCGTAGTCTACATATGACGTTAGTAGCTCCATCGTGGCACAGCTCTCTGTAACCTACCAGTTTCGCGCTGTAGACGTGAGCTACTGCTCCTGCTCGCCATAGATGACTCTGAATCGCTAGATTCGCTGGCGACAGAGTTCGACTGCATGTATTTCGGAGGGTATGAGGAGACCATCGTCGGTATCTTCTAATAGCAAAATGGAGAGGTCGTCAAGGTACAATTAAACCGTAAGTTGGCCGATAACACTTTGCAGCCAATCGCGTCGAACAGGGCAGTAGTCAAAGTCAAGAGAATGGCGGTAATGCAAAGCGAGAGGTCGTTTTCGGACGAGATGGTGATGGTCAGTTATTAAGGCAAGGGCTTCCGACCCTGCTCCAAACGCGGTCATGAACGCGTCAGCCAATCATATCGTCGGACCTATGTTCCCGTTTAGGCCTTTACACCGCTTTTCAATAACGCTCAAGGCGTACTCATTCTGTGGCCCGGAAATCCCTGCTGAGCCACGGAAAAACACGATAAACCCGGACGTGTACGCTTGGACTATAACACGGGTACAGCCAAGTCAAGGACGGTCCCTGAGAACGTACCGGGTGAGGTATCCTTTTCATAGTTCAACAAACTAAAAATACAACGTGTAGTACAGCATCCTATTCCTGCTAAAATCTCATGGTCTGGGGATGTACATATCTGGATCTGCGATACGTGGCGCGGAGCTGGTGCATTTTAAAAGATCCATTTGTGATGCACCGATGTGTGGTAGTCCCGAAATGTCTGCCCCCGGCCCACTTCCTCCTCCGGTACTCTTCCTCCCATTCCTGACAACATCGAGTCCAGGTACGCCCTTCTAGTATAGTACGCGTAAACTCGCACATATCTGATTCTTCACCCGTAGCATTGGCCTACAGGTAGATCGCTTCGATGGGTTGCTTCGCGCCATTTCTGACTGCTTCCCCGATAGCTGCTTGGATCACTGCTCAACTTTATGCTCTATGGAATCCTCGCGCTACAAATCTGTACGTCTTCTGCCTGTGATCCATCTGTACGTGCTGACATCTTCGGCAGATATCTACCACACGTCTTTCCCGCGGACAATAGGAAGATTAAATGGCTGGGTATGCTGTCCCATTTGTCTGCGGCAAGCTGGAAGCTGATGTAGCGATCACCCTACTTCGTATTTGCCTTTGAAACAGCCCAGACCATCATGAACGGCGCCGTGGACGTGTTCAACTCTTTCGCGAGAGGCTTGCGGAGCCCGGGATTATTCCAATCTACACGCCTATCATGGGCTCCGTTATCGCTTTCATGGTGCAGTTTTTGGATCATCAAGCGGTCCGTGTGGTGGCTGTCGGCTACTATCGCTACGGTAATGCACGTTTCCGCTACGCGTCGCTGCACGTTGCTGAACATGGGGTATGTCTTCAGATTTCGGTTGTCCAAGCTGCGTCCGGATTCGTAGGAGGCGTTAGAGTAAGCAGTCTCCTGGATCATGATGTGTACCGCTTCATTAAGCTGATGGTTCCGTGCACAGGCTATACTCCTTGTTAAGGATATACAAGCCGGGCTCGCTCACAATCAGACGCTATTGGTCTACGTAAAGCCTCTTGGGACTCTTGTTATTGATGCGCATCTAATTCGTATCTCATACATCTAGATGTGGCTCATTGGCGATGCCATAGCGGATGTTTTATTGCGAGTGTCATGTCCCTCCTAGTGCGTTTCATCGGGCTTCGACTTCACATGGACGCGATGCTGACGCCGTGATAGTTACTCAAGGCAAAGAGCAGGCAGCATTCCCAAACGAATGATGCGGTGTTGCATATTGTGCGAATGACAATCGAAACAAACGCGCTGTCGACTGCGATCGCGATCATCCGCTCGTGCTCTTCGCTACAAATGAGAAGGGGACGTTATTCATATGCCCTACGATGGAAGTCGGGAAGATGTCAGTCATACCCATTGTCTGCCCTGCTGATGCTGATGTGGCGCAGTTACTCCAACATACTTTTGCTCACGTTCAATAATCGGGACGCGCTCTCGAGACGCATGGATTCGTCAGACAGCAGAAGTTTACCTTCACATTGTACGCCTATATGCGACCGGCTGTACCGTTCTGCGCTGGCTTAAACCCGGAGGAATTTCTTGAAGATACTACGCTTTTGCGACGGAGATCAGCACTTGGATCAGCATAATCAACCAGAGTTCCACGATGACTGACTCGGATGCGATCACTCGTCTCGACGAGGGGGGATATGGAGGCATGAAGGTGCGCTGCATTTGTTCAAATCCCTTCGCTGATGTTTTCCTTCGTAGGTGCAAACATCTACGGGGCACTAATACTTAGTAATTATGTTTTCTGTGGAATTATATATATGGAAACACTGTGTTGTACGATAGCTATGTTGGAATAGCAAGCACGAGTCTCGGAGGTCTCGGGCTTAGTATTGTCGAGTATCTTCAACGTACTTCGAGTCGAGTCCAAAGCTTGTTACTAATACTTTACTCATGCAGTCCATAGTCCCCGTCGATAGTTTAAATAGCTCTGTATTTTCGTGTAGCTACTCTATCGACTTGTAACCCCCACTAAGTACCTCTGGTGTGACTGTACCTCATTTGGAGCTTAGTTTCGTGCCCCGAGTCACCGAACTCTCACAGGCTATTCGCTACTTGAATAGCCCTTTGTACTTATCATTAATCTCGAACCATAGAATCAGGGCTGGTCGAATTCAGAAATGATCCAACACGTGACGTACTGGTCTCTTAAATGCTCACCATCACCTTCGGGTTTGACGATAGCTGTATGTCTACGTTCGCGCGTCTCTAAAGCATCGAGTCCTCCTTTCAAGCTCTGCCCGAGCGAATCGAAGTCACGCCTTTCCTCTTCGCCTTGCACGCGGCTATTTCACGAGCACCTCACATTTTTAGTCGCAAGGACTCGTAACAATCTTGTCGCACTCAGACCAAGCTGCATCAGATACGCGCGCGCTGTGTGGCGGCAAGATATTGATTTGCTAACGCGATAGAACGGAAAAATCGATGTCATACTACTTCATCGCTGGTACCTTTGCTCGAGTGATTGCGCGCGCGAATCAGAAGGATATCCCCTAACAACGCGATGTGGAATACTCGAACTGGTGCAAAGAAAATGGCAGGCTCTCACTACGACCTTCACGCGACAGGTAACCTTGTTCCCATTCTGACGAGTTATTGTATTCGAACAATCACGAAAACAATAAGCGCCTATCTAGGACCAAATCCCATCAAGGGAAACAGCAACTGTTGTTGGTCTTTTGGTTTCATTTGGCGATTATTGTTCTCGGATTGTGGCTCTGCTTGTGTTGTTTCGATATAAAGGCTCAGAAAACGCCGTTCGAATCTAACACATCAAGCTACCACCTCCCCAACATCTCCCTCGTAATTCATACTTAGTCCAATGGCAGCCGGTGGGTCTCATTAGGATTCAAGGCCTTCTTCGCACATTGACCGTTTACCTAGCCCTTCCACCCGACACGCTTGGGGATGCCTTGTCGCAATGTTGGCCCCCGATCTGGGCGGATCTTCCACCCCAAACGATGACCAACAATTCTGTCCCGTCTGTCCGTATGGCTACTAGCAGCGCTGCCGCAAGTGGCCCTTTTAACGCCACGTCCTCAGCGAAAAGGAGGTCTGGTGTACTACTCAGTCCAAACGCTTCGAGGACACATCTCCAATCTACCATTAATTACGACCCTTTGACGCCTCTCCCTGGTAGATACTCCATGCATCTCGCCGACAATCTCCTGCTCAGGAATGTGAAATCTATTCCCGATCTTTCCGACCAACTGTCTAAACTCGTCGACGATGCACTTGGCCGAGCCAATGCAGAACCTGGGAAACCACATCCGCGAGATATATGTATACCCGACGAGCACACTGAGCTCTCCAAAGACTGTCGCCAAAGGAGTGCTCAGGCCTGTCGGGATGTTCCGGTCGCTACCATCGAAGACGTGGGGACGGCGTTTAAAACGAGGCACACGTTAGCAGCTGCGATTTCGTCGGTCCTCGTTGAGAGATCCTCTACGTTTCCGGGTCCCCGTGGTGGGATCCTGCGATACAGCACGACCCCGACTACTCTGCATGGCAATGATGTGGCAGACCTTCCACACGCTAGCGCCTATCTTTCTGTCCATGCCCCTGTGCCTGACCTAGATCGCGTATCAAAGAGTTCGGGTTATCTGACATTGTTGTCTTCAATTTTCAGCCTGCGGCGGGTCCTTTACGTCCATTTTCTCTGTTTCATGTGATGCAGCAGATGGTAAAGCATAACATACCTTGGAGGTGGTGCAGTGCCAGTCTGGAAGCAGCAGCGTTAACATTTGCGGATCGGACCGCTGCAAGCGCTTTCCAGAGCTCAACGTTGCATCAAATTCCGGGCGGCCAACGGGTGTTGACGGCGATAGAATTCTACAGATTATCGAGGAATCGTTAGCCAACACCGTTGACCTAAGCGGTGAAGCGCCCCCGGTTTTCCCTCCACCTCTTATTGCTTCAGTGGTGTTCTTATGGCAAGATGTACGCGTCCGATCCTATCTCTCGCTACAGAGCTAACAATCAAGATCTGTAGCTGTGGTCTAAAGCTGTTGCTGTTGATGCCTCTTGTATGGTGCTCTGCAGTGGCCACGAAGAGGTCATATTCCTCCGCGAGAGACGGACTCAAACAATGTTTATGTCGAAAACTCTGAGTATCGGCTCTCCTACGACCGTCGAGGTGCCTTCTCACTTGAAAATCCACTGTGGGGTTGCTTTGCTCGCCTGGAAGGATGTGCATGATCGCCAAGCAAAATGTTGAATCTTAGGCGTATTGGAAGACTACCAAGTACCTGGCGGTTCAATTATGACGGCGATATCGATTTCTCAAACCCAAGTGTATCATTCGCGACCAAGAACATTGCGTACCGACTCTCGATGGGAGACTTTCTGCCCAACCCATTGACTGTTAGTGCTTTTCCTCCAGTGGCGCTGATTTCTGATCAAATCTAGGATCTCGACCTGCGGATGGATTTTGATTCTCTCCAACGGACATTCTCCAGGACATCTAGATAAGCTGTCTTCGATCGCTTCCCTCTGGTTATGCGAGCATGTGTTCAGCGTTCACCTCCTTTCCAGGAGGCGCTACGCGAGTGTGAGAATACACGTGACGCCTCTCAACAGTGAGAAGCTTTCCGTAGGTTACCTAGAGTACGGGGAGCACAGCGGGACAGGACTCATGGGAATACCTTATGGTCGTTCTTTCATGCTGAAGTTCTTTCGCAGTGCGGAGACATTGCGAGAAGAACAGCGCATCTTGGGTAGTGTAGCAGCGTTGCAGCAAGGCAACGTCTCAGTGCCCCGTACGATAGAGGGGATTTATAGCTGTCGCCTACCAGGGGCTGACTTCGACTCAAGCTTCTTCATAATGGAGCATTGCCAGAGAACCCCGATAGGTATCGCCGATAGCATCCCAACATCCATTTCGTAGGTGAACACATGAAATTCAATACCTTCTCACAACTCCATAATAGGGACGAGCTTCAATCTTGGCTCTCGGCGATACAACGTGCGGGTTTCACCCACAATCGACTTTCTGATCACTGTATCCTATGGACACCCGGACGAAGCTCCATTTGTGTCACTGGGTGGTCCAGCGGAAAGAGATGGAAGGAACGCAATTCTGCTTCATTGAAGAAGCAAATGGCGATGAAGAAACGCTAACGGAGATACTGTCTACATTGAAAGGTAACCCACAGAAGAAAGTTAAATATTAAGTATAGTGTGTATTTAGCTAAGATCATCGCTCCCAATGACCTCGTCTTCGTCGACATAATTCCCCGCTATGAAACTATCCAAACGCGCTTTCTCTGCAACAAAATTGGCTTCAGTCCCTTCAAAGCTACCTCGGTCAAAATCGGCAATGTAGACGTGATCGAATTCGTCAACCAGGATGTTCCATGAGCGAATGTCCCTGTGTAATACCCCGCCTTCATGGATACCCCGAAGAATGGAGCGCAATTCCTTACTGTGTCATATTGAGTACACCGTTATAAGAAGGACCACGCTAGACATACCTTTGCTTCGCTGTTAGCTTCACCTTCCGATCAGAGTTCATCCGTGCACCAAGTGGTCGGCCCACATGCGAGAGCAGCAGGACACACATGGACGAGTCTGAAGTTTCACGGAATCCCAAGACTGTAGGTATCCCAGCGACGTTTACCTTGTGCAAATGTTCATACACCTTGTATTCATGTCGCAATCGTTGGATTCGCGACGCAGTCGTGGCCATCTTGAGTACGAATGGGCAGTACCTTGGTTTCTGAGAGGAGCCATCCGGTTGAATGACAGCTCTAAACACCTCACCCACCGCACCACGGCCCAGTCTTTTCTCAAGGACAACACTGATATAATCCTTCGGCGCGTAGGTGGAATTTGGTTTGGTAGATGGAGGAAACACCAGCACGGGCGCGGGCGAGTCGAGGCCATCGAATTGAAAGAATAAGGCGATAGCGGGTGTTGACGCGATGTGTTGTTGTGTTACCTGGAGGGAGAGCGATGTCAAGAAACGGAGAAACATGAAAGGAAAACCTACCAGAACGATTTTCGCTTTTCAGTGAAGGCAGACCGCACCCTCTTGGGAGGTGGAACATTGTCTGGCTCAGCAGCTTTGCGCTTGAGCTCGGCAACCGTCTCAAGTTCCGGTAAGCGTTGTAGAGCATCATACACTACTGCAACGTGCATGGAAGTCCAGAGCCGTCCGTATGCAGGAGCATAGCAATGACGAATGTCAATGAGCTCCGAAAGAAACAAGGTCTGGAGCCGTCGATGGCGTACTCCAAGTCGAATGAAATGTCCGCAGTCGAAAACGATCATTGACGAATCGGTCTTGACTGCGTCAATCCATGCCTGTCATTGTCAGTATTTGCTTGGCGAAGAAAAGTCATACCCACCTTTTGAATATAATGCTCCGCCACGGGTTGGTATTGTTCTTCCTCGTTGTCTGGACGATCGACCAAACGGACGCGACCTGCCTGAGGAGCACGCTGCGGTAGATGGCCAAGACGCAGTTGTAGTCGGGAGCTACGTCTAGCATGAGCCGCCGCTGGCAGGTTCCAGAAGCTTTTTGGCGCGTCAGGAGGGCAAAGAGACGGTGGGGGCACTTTAGAACACCGAGAGTCCAATTGCCAGGGAAACACATTTAGTGTGGCCAGCCTGGACATGTCTTCCAGTACAGGAAGGGCCTCAGGACAGAAATACATTGCCGATATCAGCGACCGTGAGTGCTCCAGAAGACGCGCCAAAGTCTTCCGCTCATCATCATCCAGATCGACGAGTTGGGAACGTGATTTCAATATCTCTAAAGACGGCGTCTGAGTCGCATACGCATCACCCAAGAGACCATGTTCTGGCGCAGCTCTGAGTGAGAGCCACATTAGTAAAGTATACCCATCATCGTGTTTTGACCGAAGAAAGAGACTCGTAGCAATGCGTTCGCCAGGTATGCAGATCGACGTCTTTCTCAAATCACCAATTGTCCGAGCGTTGCATTTTCCCATATCCTCATGCGCGAGCCGATCAAATACAAATGCGGCATTTGGAAGGGCCTCAAGTTGCCCAGCATAATCGTCGAGGCCATCCGAGATATCGTTGGGTAGAGACGGAAGGATTTCTACGTGCTTTAGGATGAGACTGTGGGGAATATGACGATCGACGAGCTGAAGAGGGAACGAAGGAATGGCGGAAGAGATGTCATCCTCACTGGGCAGCGTGGGAGCGTGGAATTCGAATAACTCCTCCTGATAATTGCGAGGGTGCAGGACGGGGGCAGGAGGAGGTACGCGCGGGGCAGTTTCGCGTCCCGGTGACACGCCATAGCCATAAGTGCGCACCGAATGAGCAGGTGATGGGGTGCGCGCCGACCAGGCAGGCGATGGACGGTACATACGCGTACAAAAGAAACCAACACTGATCACGTTGTCTCAACATCGGGACTTCGGCCCGAAGAGGGATGAATCATCATTTTGCTGAATCAAATGCGTTCGTCTCCATGGAGGAAAGAAGAGGAGAGAAAGATGAGTTCGCCATATCTTTATTACAACCACTATCTGTGCTGTCACCCTTACTACCACGTCTCCCACGCGTCACCACCGCTCCTCTTACTACATACCACGACCCACCACCACAACTGCCACTGACATTCGCTGTATGATGAAGGCCACAATAGTCAAGCTCACCGACCCCCGTAGAGAAGGTAGTGGTAACACCGAAGGGCGTGCTGCTAGTCAGAGATGCGCTAAATAATACGATGATGGATGCAAGTTTCTGTTCTGGCGATGACTCGAAGTCCTGCATCCTTTCTGACTTGATGCATCTTCCACGCTCTGGCGAAAGCACATCTAGCTCTTGTCCATCGACTAGTCCTATCGCAACCAACGAGAAGTATGCCTACCTTCTGAATCTTGATAATTCAATAACCCCTAGTCAATTTTGCTTCATCACACTCGATAGTCCCTCTCATGGTTCATGTACCGCCATTCGAAACTGTTTCACTCGTTATCACCACTGAAAAGATTGAAATGCGGGAGGTCAACGTTTGCAAGATGGTGACCTTGATTTCGGATGAAAGCCTCTCCTAGGTTGACGCTCCAAGATAAATTATCGGTGGAACCGTAACAAGGTGTGGTCTATGACTGACGCCGCGATCGAAGACAACTTTTCCCAGATCACAGCAGCGCGTAGCGTGCATAGCCGCACTCCCTGGCGCACACCAACACCCGGGCATGCCCATCACAATTTGAACCGCGTATCAAGACCTCGAGTGCCTTAGTAGGAAAATTTTCGGGCGCCTCGTCTGAATACGCATAGCCCGCTGTATGGCAAGTACGGCGCTTCACAGCTGACTGTAGTTGGCTGTCAAGGTACCTGATCCCGAGGACATAGGTTTCAGATCGTCGTAGAGCCGACACCGTCTCGCAGAAATAGTACTTGAATGTGTCGACAGAACGACCGTAATTCAGCATGTGAACTTCCACGAACGCCACTTATTGCATTTCTTGAACCGCCTCCCCAGCCTCTGGACACAGCGAATCTGCGTTAGATACTCAATCATTTCAGCAGCCACAATCTATCGGTCTGATTCGCTATGTCTCAAGTTTTACCCGCCAAGGCAGAGAGGACAACGTTGCCCCCGGGAGAACGAGAGTTCTGAACTTGAATGACCTGAGCGGCTCCTGAGCGAGCGGCCAGGATCGCGTCTGCTGCGATAATTGCCGTGCGTTACCTTTCTGTTTGAGATGGGGTGTCTGACTTTTCGCTGTGTCATGAATATTTGTTCTAGGAAGTAAAGAGAAAACATTAGACGGCAGTCTTGACACTTTGCTTCACCTCGCCTGTGTAAACTGTAGAGCTACCGATCCTTAATGTCCCCGATAGGGCACTTGGAGGTGTCCGTCCTGTAGGAATGCGCGACAGCATCTGTCAAGCCGATAAACAAGAACGGTACTTACGCCTCTTCGCAGATGTCGAACGGATCATCAAGGACTGTAAGGCCTCCCAACAATCAATTTGAGCATGAGGGCTCCGGTTGCCCCCGAGGCCGCGATGGTGCTGATGTAATCGTGAATCTTACTGACGGATTGAAACTAGTACCTTGTAGTTCGGGCCATGTTGAAGCGATCAGAACCAAAGAGACTCTTTGAACTTATGGAGTATCTGACAACACAGCAACGGAAACTGTATGATTTTTGACAAAAGAGAAGTATCGTGCATGAACCTAGTATAGAGCGCGGTGTGGGTACCTCTCCATGAGAGACGTTGTGTAACCTCCCGCGAGCATCACCTCGGCCGCTGACGGTCCGGAAGGATGTCTTCCATAGCCAGCCTTCGGGTCGGGTTCTTTTCGTTCTTTTCGTTTCTTGTTCTCTCGTGGTCGCTTCTTCCCATGCTGTGGAGCCCTATGAGTTGTGTGCTGGGTTGCGTATGGCTGGGGTGGTGACCTATGGCTGGCGTGCTGGGTCGCATTTGGCTGCTGAGGCAGCCCATAATATGGCTGTTGTACATGGACATGCTGAGGCTGATGATGGTAGGCCTGAGCGTAATGTAAGTTTTGTGGGGGTGGCGGCTGGGGCTGGTAAGACGCGTATTGCGTGTTCTGCTGCTGATGAGAGGGAGGCGCATATACACGGGTCTGGCCTGAGTGGCCGCGAGCGGCACGCCGTGGCACTTGCTCGGTGCCCCATGTGGCATCGATGTAGACGAAAGTTTCGGGATCCGATGACGAATGGATGGGAGTAGAGTACTCGGGCTGCTGCGCCGAATGAATGTGGTTGAGACGATCCCAAGTCTCGCGCGCCTTCTTCTCCCGCCGGGGGTGGAAGATGGCTCCGAGTCGGGCACGGGATGGTAGCGACAGATGGTCTGCGAATGTGCCGCGGGTGTGGCTTTTCCAAGAAACCATAGGGATTGTTAGTGAGATGAGGGTTGTAAAGAACGTGTGGGGGGAGTTTGTGCCATCCTCGTCTCTCTGAGCGCAGCTTTATACGCGCAGGGGCCACATCAGGGCCTTAAAGCCACCGAAGATGATGATAAATTCAACAATGGTCCAAGTTGGTGGACAAAGGGTCCAATAATAGTATAGAGCCACAGTCCACAAACTCGTTCTATATCGATGAATATACCTTCTAGAGAGTTGAAATCCGATAAGCAATTTCACTGGAGTTATTTGGGATCGTCATGGATCTGCGCCACCCAAAGCATTGTCAATGTGGTCTGTGGACACCATTGGCAGGCCGAGATGCCGGATGTCGCTGAAGATAATTTGTAGACGTTGAGAGCAAAGATACGACCTAGAGTAGTTGAGAACCTGAGGCTAAGCTAGCAGCTTTAGTGTCGTGCGCGCCCCAAATTAGTGCCGACAACCTTCTTCACGGGCAGGGAGTGAGAAAAATGTTGAGTTGGTATCCTGAGTAGTCTGTCGGGCCACAGGTTCCTCGAACGCATCTGACGAGGGCCTAAGTCGTGTCACTTGATCATGTTAGACATAGATTTCCGCTGCCAGCGTTCACTGAGACTTGAAGCTCGAAGCTCGAAGTCCCATTTCGTCGACACGATTTTCTACCAAGTTGTCGAAAAGTTATTCACGACGGTGGTCTGCGGTCTGCATGTGTACGCTCAATGCAATTTAGTTTTCGGATCAACCGGTTATAAGCTAGACCGGATTATCTTTCCCCACAGTGCACACCGTCATCACATCATATCCTTTGTTGTCTTTCGACGCTCACGCTCTAGTCGCGCTCATACATCTGCTAACCTCACTATCTAAACGCGTCTCAACTATGTCTCCCACACCGCCTGCACACGCGTCTACCATCATCCTCTCGTTTCCTTCCCCGCATGTTCTCCTGCTCACATTCAACCGCCCCGATGCACTCAACTCCGTCACCCCCGACATGCGAAAAGACCTCGAGCGCGTCCTGGACTGGTTCGAAGCCGAAGACGAACTGTGGGTCCTAGTCCTCACTGGGAACGGGCGAATCTTTTGTTCTGGAGTAGATTTGAAAGACTGGACTGCTTCCCTCTCTCCTACAGCAGGCACAGAGAAGCATGACCAGCAAAGTATTGTTGACAACCCCCATGGGTTCGCTTCCCTCTCTCGGCGGATGACGGCTAAGCCTATCGTTGCTGCTGTGAATGGTGGCGCCTACGGTGGAGGGATGGAGGTCGTTTTGAACTGTGATCTGGTGGTCGCTGACGAGAAGGCTAAGGTTTGTCCTTCCCATGACACCCGTTTCAAACTCGATTAATCGCTCATTCAAAAGTTCGCCTTACCAGAAGTGCGAAGGGGCGTTAGCGCCTTGCAGGGCGGTATCCCCAGATTAGTGGACGCAGCGGGCCGACAACGGGCTGCAGAAATGCTTCTCCTCGGGCGCACTGTCTCTGCCCAAGAGGCATATGACAAGTTTCATTTGTACGTCCCTTTACGACTACAATGTCGCCTTTGCTTATAACCTCTGACATAGCGTAACGCACCTCATCCCGGCCGCCAAACCCTCCAAGGTTCTTTTTACGGCGCTCTCACTCGCTCAACAGATCGTAGAACAGTGTTCACCGGATGCAGTACAAGCTACGAAGCGTGCTATGCTTATCGGGTATGACATTGAGAAGGCTGTAATGTCGAAGGAGGCCGATGTGCTGTTTGGAAAGGCAAGTAATATGGGGGAGGGCCTGAGAGCGTTTGTTGAGGTAAATTCCCCGTATGATTATTCATTTGGTATTAACACAACATTCAGAAACGGGCCCCAGTATGGCGCAGTGCGAAGTCGAAGCTGTAAATTGCAGGTCATGCAGAAATGTTATCGGGTGCTTTCTGCAAACCGTGTCTGAGTACTATGTGACAAGATCATGAAGGCAAGGCCCGTATCCCGACCTTAGCTCAGTTGGAAGAGCGCAAGACCGTAAAGGTTACCCCGTCATCTTGATGTCGCCTGCTCGAACCAGGCAGGTCGGATTACAACCATATTTTCGCCCTTTTTGCTACGTACTCGCGGCCCGCTATAGGGTGGCACTGATGCGGGAGGCCCCCAGTTTCGAACTGGTAGTCAGAGGGCCACAATGCAACTACATTACTCAATCTCACTCATCCCACATGCACCTTATCATCGACGGTTGTTGTCGAAGATTTTTCTGCCCCATTCCGGAACACTAGTACATTGTAAATTTCGCAACATGTAACCGCCCCTAACTCACTCCCTCACTTGCATTCAGCGTTCCATCTTCGGGGTTGGACCCTTCGAGCAGGTCTATCGATCCGTCTGCCATTGATCAACTACTTGGGCCGCGCCAGCCAAACTGTTGAGCTTCCAGGCGTTGACGATACTTCCAGGAGAACCTTGCCACCATTTCCTTTAGCACTTTGTGATGTACAAGTATTCGATGGGCTCGTACCGTACAATATCTGCGGATTACCCACCGCGGGCTACTAGTACGAGTGTGTCACCGCACCTAAGGACTGTGCTGTTAGAAAGTTCAGTGGCGACTGCATGTCAAATCTCGGGTGTCCAGTACCCGCTGCAGAGCCTTTTCGTTGATTCTCCTCCATCTCGTGCGTTCCATGGCAGAGAAGGTGTACAACCACTGTTGAAGGGCGCTGCACATGAATGCCGCTCATTCTTCAGCGAATCAGACGAATCCTCTGTATCCAGCAAGTTATCCACTTTCCCTGCGTATATCAGCTTCAAGTCTGCAGGAACTGGTGAACTCAGGGGTTCGCCAATGGGAAAAAACACCTCGGAGCATCTTTCTATTTCTCACCTCCGGATGTTCTCCATGCCGAATCAATGCTTATACCTTAGTACTTACTTAGACTGGTCTGCCGCGGTACAGAGGATCTTTGAATTGTAAGTGTAGTGTGATCACTGCCGATGTGGTGTGCACAATTCTGTGTGTGTACCTATCGTTGTGTAAATGTGCAGCAAACTGAGAGACTCCCGAAAGGTGGCGTCATTCCAGTACCGCAAATCGTTCCCTGGCCGACGATATAGAATTGATAGGGCGGATAAAAATCAGTCTGTATTCATTGATGCTTTTGATTTCAATCGCCGCTTGTAAACCCGTGGTATAATTAAACCCTGCAGGGCGGCAAACGCGTTGTCAATCGGTCCCGGACCGCCCATCCGGAACTCACTCACTCACAGCCATCTCAACACTACTAGGGCCGCGCTGGTCTTGTCTATGGACTATCTCAAGAAACGATTACACGAACTATACATGCTTTCCGGAGTATTCACCAAGGTAATCTCTTTGAACGGTTGTTTCAAGGGATTCACAGCCACTGCTGTAGATCTTATGCCACGGACAATACTTCTGCATATACCCCGCCGCTTATGATTCTGAGGAGGAAAGGCGTGCAGGTACGCGTTCTCGAGTCTACCAATGCTGATACGGTCTCATGTCGTGCACCTAGATATTGATCCTGTACTAACACGGCTGGGCAGCGACATTGAGGTGGACGTACGGACGTCGGACGGAGTCGTTCTCAAGTGCTACCTTCTACGACAGGTACGTCTCATTCAAATCGACATTGGATTCTGACCTTATGCGAATACCAGACCAAACTACACACCGCGCGCGCAACAATCATTCTATTTCATGGAAACGGCTACCACAGTTGGTGCTATACAACCTGTGGATATACCCTTCGCGAACTTGGTTTCAACGCTTTGATGGTCTCGTATCGCGGGTGAGTGCCGTTACGTCTTGTTGCGCGCACGCTTACATCTTATTAGGTATGGGGCATCAGAAGGCAAACCCTCTGAACGAGGTCTACGACGCGACGCGCAAGCAGCGTTGGACTACGTTCTCGCGGACCCCCAACTGAGCAGTGTTCCTGTGGTACGTCTGCACTCTTCCTCCACGTACCACCTTGACATAGCTTTGTTAGGTCCTCCATGGACATTCATTAGGCGGAGCAGTAGCAATAGACCTTGCGAGTCGTAATCCCAACAAGGTACGATTCTCTTCCATCATCATTTCCATGAGCGTAATGCGCTTCTAGATACACGCCATAATGGTCGAGAACACCTTCCTCTCCATTCCCCAAGTCGCGAAGACCATACCCATCGTGCGACATTTCACCTTCCTCATACATCAACGATGGAACTCTGCAGCAAAGCTTCCGCTTATTCCACGCTCAACGCCGATATTGTTCTTAAGCGGACGTCTAGACCAGGTAGCACCGGAAGCCCATATGCTGGGCTTGCGGGATATCGCCGCAGGGCGGGATCCCGAATCAAAGGCGGAGCTGCAGGATGTGTTTCATTCGTTCCCATATGGTGGTCATGGTTAGTCTCTTAATGTCAGAGGTTCATTGTGCTGATGGTATTTGTGCAGCTGATACTGGGATACAGCCCGGATATTTCAAGACGATTGACAGGTTCTTGCAAGG
Source organism: Mucidula mucida (assembly GCA_015501055.1). Lineage (NCBI taxonomy): Eukaryota > Fungi > Basidiomycota > Agaricomycetes > Agaricales > Physalacriaceae > Mucidula > Mucidula mucida. The sequence goes on from JADNYV010000177.1 coordinate 27,654, forward strand.
TATAACAGTCCGCGAGGTGTAGAGTATTAATGAGCGGAGAAATCACTGTTGGAGTCCAAGCCGGACTCCTCGTACCTATTGTAATCCCTTATTCCACGGACCTGCACTCACATTTTCCGAACCCGCTCTCGTTACCACCGACCCGCTACCGTTACCACCGACCATCTTGTACTGACTCCTTTACTTACTTAGATCCCCATGTTCCCCTTTTGATACACCTCATATTTACAGTATAAAAACTACATACATTTAGACTATATACTGCGTGCTTTCATCCTCCTCCTTGTCCGAGCCATTGAGATCCAACAGGTTATGGGCCCCGCATCTATCCAGCAGAAAACTACTTGCTCGCATATTGATCCATGTACCTCTTCGCGTCGCATCCCGCCATGTCCACCAGCACTAAACTCATCGAGTTCTTTGCCCGCGTCCCGCAGTGCAAAGCAGACAGGACAAATTGGACATTCTACCGTGACCGCTTCATGTTCGCCGCCGAAGCAGCACAACTCGATGACTACCTCTTAGAGACGGCCGCACCACCGTCTGTCCCAGTTCCCGCCAATCCCGCCAATCCCACCAAGGAGGAGACCAACTCCATCAATCGCCACCCAGGTGTTGTCCGGCTGTGGAAAGCGAACAAGGCCATTGTGAAGCAAGCTCTGGCTTCAACAATCCCCAAGTTATTGTTCTAAAGGGGTGTTAGCAACTGACTATAGCCACATGACTAAACCAGGTCTCACAGAGAGACTTAGGGAAAGAAAGTGTTCGCGTTCGTAGAACTAGGCTAGGCCAGGTGTATAAACGAGATCGGAACTAAAGTACAATGATGCTACGCTACTGCTTATATACTAGTAAGTCTGTGTCTGGAACTCCTTGTTCATACATGTTTCCGCTAGGGTTAACTCCATGCCCTTGACCCAGTGTTGTATGCTACTAGTCCGTGAAACCATTAAATACGAGTGGTAACTGCATGTAAGTAATAATACTGAAACAACCATGTGTGTTACGAGTGTCGGTGGTGTGTATACAATAGGAAGTCCATAAGGTATCAGCATGTATGATGTCATCCATGTGTTTGGCATGTGTCCGACATGAGTACAGCTTCGGTAATGAAAAGGAATATGATTGGTGACAAAACAGATGATGAAACAGTCTGTTGGTTGATAAGACAAGCCCCCAATAAGATATGATGAGATTTGAAAATGTGAAAATATGGCAATTCATAACATCACCCCCTCCTTAAGGCACAAGTTCCATTCTGCACCAGAGTCGCTCCATAAGGGCTGCGGAGGGCAGCCTAGGGGTTTGGTATCGGGTGGCGGCATAGGTCGGAATAAATGAGATGGGAATTGTGACATAGGAACTTCAATGCGAGCAAGCACGAGTGGCTTCAGCTTGTTTGGAAATTGTTGATAAAAATCACTGATGGCTTTGTCAGCATTTTTGAGATTGCATGCCGGTTCCCATGTCTATTTGTGTGTGCCATAACCCTTCCAATGGACCTTGTATTGGAAGCCTCCGCGGTACTTGCAGGAATTAACCACTTTTTACACCGGTGACAGACGCATGTCTCGGGTTGTGTTGGAAACTGGGGCTCATAATGTGAGAATCGGACGATAAAACGAGGGCGAATGCACTGATGAATTCATCTCGAGTATATCCTCTTTATACAACTTGACGAGCACCGTACTACGAAACTGGCAGTAGACACAAAGACCTGTAAACTAAATGACTGAGAATGCTAAGTAAGACTGCTGGGAACCATTGGTAAGTAAATTGAACTACGGGATAAGAAACAAACAGAAAACATATGAAGTGGCGGATTCGCGAGTTGAGTCCAGATTTAGAATGTGGATCCCGGAATGAATTGGTGGATCCACAAGAGAAGACGCGTCACGTCGACGCGTTTGTGAGGACCGTCGGTCCGTCCGGCTTGAATGCCAACACTCCCCCTCAAGCCGGGGAAAGTCCAAGAGCCGATGCGAAATGTTTCGCTTTTGTCGAGGGTAGCGCCTTCGTGAAAATATCGGCGACCATGTCGTCGGTCGGGCAGTAGGTGACATGAACGTCTTGGCGTTCAATGAGATACCGGATGAAATGGAACCGGATATCGATGTGTTTTGTGCGGGCGTGATGCTGGCCCGGCTCGGCGTGTGCGAGTGCGATGGCGGACTGGTTGTCGTCGTGGATAGTGATGGGATCCGTAAGCTGGACAAGGAAGAGCTCTGAGAGAAAATTCCGGATCCAGACAGCCTCTTTGCCCGCGTAAGTCAGCGCGACATATTTGGCTTCGGTTGTCGAAAGTGCGACAAGTTCCTGCTGCTTAGCAGACCAGGAAACGGCTCCACCATCAAGAAGAAAGGCGTACCCAGAAACTGCTTTCCTATTGTCGAGGGACATCCCGTCCGCGTCAACATATCCTTCCAACCCTTCATTCCTTCCTTCTCCTCCAAATGTCAGCTTCCAGCTTCGCGTTCCCTTGAGATAGCGCAAGATGCGCTTCGCGGCTTCCCAGTGCGGGCGTCCAGGATTTGTGGTGAAACGAAAGAGGATGGCGGCAGAAAAAGAGATGTCCGGACGCGTCCCTGTGGTGAGCCAAATCAAGGCTCCCACAACCGCGTGGTAAGGAACAGTGGAAAGTTCTGCAATCTCCTGCGGGTCCGTCGGGCACTGGTTGCGTAAGAGCAACGCGTTTGGGTTGAGGGGTACAGCAGACGGCTTGGCGTTCTCCATGCCAAAGCGCTGAAGGATTGAATTGATGTATGAAGACTGATTGATGGAGAGCGTGCGCTGCGCTCTGTCACGTATAATCTCCATTCCAAGAAGCCACGAAATATCTCCAAGACGCGTAATCTTGAAGAGTCGTCCAATCCGAGTTTGAACATCGTCGATCAAGAAAGCTGAACTGCCCGTGATGGTGCAGTCATTGACGTGGATGGCAAGAATGATGATGTCGGCTCCGGAGATGAGCCGAAATACCGCGTAGTCAGTCGCAAGAGGAGCAAAGCCAAGTGTGGCAAGAGATTTAGTGAGTTTCTCGTACCATTTTCGGCTGCTTTGCTTCAACCCGTAAATAGTTTTGCGTAAGCGGAGGACGTAGTCGCAACAATTCGCAAACTCATAGTCAGGCGGCTGCTCCATATAGATCTCCTCGTTGTCCTCGAATTCTCCGTTGAGAAATGCCGCGTGAAAGTTGAAGACCTGAATGTCCCAATCATGCCGGGCTGCGATTGCGAGGATGAGACGAAGGGATGGGAGTTTGGCGACGGGTGCAAAGGTGAGAAAATAGTCAACACCTTCGACTTGGGTGAATCCTTGTGCAACAAGGCGGGCCTTGTACTTGTCGACGACCCCGCCAGCCTTCAACTTGATGCGAAGGACAAACTTGGAGCCAATAACGTTGTGATCCGCGGGACGCGGGACCAGTTCCCATGTGCCAGCCTCGATCAGTGTTCTGATCTCGGCGTCAATTGCTGCCATCCACCTTGGCCAGTCACCACGTCGCTTGGCTTCTGCTAGCTTCGGCTCTATGCCCAACGACTCAGCGACGGCTGCTTGCATAGCAAACTCGTGATAGCTCTGAGCTGTCTCCACCTCAACATAGCCTGCCTGCTCATTGCTCTGTGCAGTGGATGCGTCGTCACCACTCTGTGTGGGCAACTCTCGGGATGGTCCGGACGACTTCGACCTAGACGCCATGTTGGCTGCCTTGGAAGTCGCTTTTCGTGCGCGCTTGCCCTCCTGGATGTTCGACTGGTCGATTCCTTGCCGCTTCAAGAGCGACTCAACGAATTGTGGGATTTCAGGCGGCGGTGAAGAAAATGGATTTGGCGCGCTGGTGGATGGTACGGCCGCTGGAGGAGGCATTGAGGGCAGAGCTGAAGTAGGGGTAGGTGTGTTTTTCGAATTTTGAGCACCTGCCTTTTGCTGAATGTCTCCCTGCTTCTCCCCCTCATTCAGCACACCTTCCAAATGTAATTCTGCTGCGTCGTCAAATTTGACGCTTCGTTCCACTAAAATTGTGCGTGTTTCCGGCCAGTAAATACAATGGCCACTGCTCTCATTGTCGAATCCAAGCCTGTGCGCGACGCGACCGCGTCCATCAAGTTTTGAGCCGTCCTCATTATGCACCCAAACCTTGCAGCCAAACTGGTGCAGGTCTCGCAAGTTGGGTTTGGTGCCATGGAGGATTTCGTACGGCGTCTTGCCATCGAGTACACGAGTCGAGGTACGATTCTTAAGGTAGACAACATGTTTGAGTGCCTCACCCCAAAGATTTTTAGGAAGACCAGATGCATGGAGAAGTGCGCGAACACGCTCGAGAGCAGTGCGGTTGAACCGCTCCGCAATGCCGTTGTGCTCCGGAGTATCGTGAACCGTCAGATTCCTCTTCGTCCCTTGTGCCGCCAAATGCGCGTTGAACTCGCCACTGCGGTACTCGCCACCACGATCACTGTGGAGCTTGCGGACCTTCTTCCCAAATTGCGTGTCCAGCCAAGCCTCAAACTCTTTTTAGCTGTCGAAGGTCTCGTCCTTCGTACGCTGGAGATATACTGCAGAGTATCGCGAGCAGTTGTCGGTGAAGGAGACATAGTACTCCTTGTGCTGTGGCGTTTGGACGGGAGATGGACCCCAAAGGTCCAAATGAATGGTATCGCCAACATTTTTCGCTCGCGCGCGCTCGCTGACCTTCTTGATAGGTTTCCGCGTCTGTTTCCCGTACTCGCATGAGTCGCAGGATTTCCGGAATGGCTTGGTTTCGTCAAGGATGATGCCTTCAACGTGGCCATCCTTCACCAATTGTTTGGCGGCATCGGGGGAAATGTGTCCGAGCATTTTGTGGAGCTCGTCGAGTGTAACAGTGATGGGAGACTCGGTGACTGCATGAGCGCGAGGTACGTCTGTTTCCATCTTGTAGAGTCCCGCCCTAACCGGGACAACACCCAATAGCTTGTCCTTCTTGTTGAAGATGCGCGCTTCGCTGCCCCGAAGCCACATGGAATATCCCGCCGCCGTGATTTTGCTTATCGAGAGCAGAGTGACTCCCAGCTTTGGCGCATAAAGTACGTCACGCGCTAGGATGCGCGTTGTTTTGCCCGATTTGCTGCCAGGAAGGTACACATGCATGTCTCCATTCCCAACAGCCTGGAACTTTCCTTGGTTGGCGGCGGCAATGGAGCGGGGTTCAATAGGAGTATAGTTGAACAACCTGTGGCGATAACAGGTCATATGGCGCGATGCGCCTGAGTCGAAGAGTTCGACATTAGGCTCGTGTGGAAGTGTGGAAGCGGCCGCAAGGTACATTGTTCTGAAGGTGCGTGTGAAGGGTTTGTCGCCTTCATCTCTAACCACTTCTCCTTCCTTCAGCTCCTCCCAGTCCTCCAGATCGGGGATTTCTTCTTGCGCGTTGATATCACTGAAGACGTCGGACTCCACATCGGGGATGTTCTCTCTTTCGTCTCCAGAAAATTCCAGAGTGTCTGATACGTTTCTCAGCGATGGCAGACTCTCGCTGTCTGACTCGTCGTCATCGGAGTCGTACTCGGAGGTGTCGAGAAGTGCGGGAATAGATTCGTCGTCAGAGTCTTCATCGGTGGAGGGGATAGATGGGGATGTGAGGGCTTCATCAGAAGCCTCGGAAGGTACGTCGTCTTGAGCACCATCGAGTGTAATGTGCTCATCAAAGAAATAAAGGCCTGCAAGACCTTCAAGCTGTTCTGCGGAGTCCCGGACATACTCAGTCCCAGGCTCAACATACCCTCCTAGATTCTGCTCGACTTCCTCCGTCCAGTCGTCAAGCTCGGAGTCGTGATCGTCAGCATTGGCATACCAAACACCATCCTCGTGGTCCGTGACCTTGTTGGCTGAGTCGTCCGACTTCCCCTTCCCTTTTCCTTTCCCTCGGGGACCCTTCCCTTCCTTCCCACCTCCCTTCGCCCAGCACTCCGCCTTGATGTGACCCTTCTTGTGGCAGTTATAACACTCCACATTTTTACTCCTCCTCCGCTGACCACTCGTGTTACCGCCGTTCGCGTTGAACACGGCTTCTTTCGCCTCCTTCGGACGTGCCTTAATTGCACAACGGTCAGCCTCGTCGCTGATACCGCGGACGTAGGTGTCGACACTGAGAGGTGTCGCAAGGAGGGATGATGCTGCCGTGAGCGCAGCGAGATACGGGTTGTAGGATGTGGGAAGTGAGCCGAGGAGTATAGCGACGAAGTTGTCGTCGCCCGGGTCTGCACCCATCGCAATAAGATCCTCGCGAATGGCCTGCAGCTTGGCGAGGTGAGTCTTCACATCACCATTTTCTGTGCATCGTTCGTCCTGAAGCTTGCAGCGCAGGTCAACAACCATTATTTGTGAGCGCTTTTTGAACTCAGCTTTGACCTTTGCCCACATCAACGCCGCCGTCGCTTCACCCTTCACCTTCAAGAACAACGCATCCGAGATTGTCGATGCGATGCCTTGCTTGACGATGGCCTGCTCCAACCGCCATGCTCGGTTCTTGACATCCCACTTGTCGAGAGCCTCCTGCTCCGCCGTTGTGACGGCCTTCGGATCTGCGGGGACCGGCTTCGTACCAGCTGGACTTGTCGTGGTGAGCTCCAGGTGGTGCCCGAGTGTTGCAGCATCGGCTGCAAATACGAAGCAGTCGCGGTAGAGGACGTAGTTCGTACCATCCGCCTTGCAGTGCGGGATACAAGCGAACAGATCGTTGAGCTGTTTCGTGTTGGTGGTGGTCGACATAGCGAGAGATTACGAGCGGGAGGGTAGCAAGTTATACGAGGATTGATTCAGGCAAGGGTGGGGCCCATAACCTGTGAGAATCGGACGATAAAACGAGGGCGAATGCACTGATGAATTCATCTCGAGTATATCCTCTTTATACAACTTGACGAGCACCATACTACGAAACTGGCAGTAGACACGAAGACCTGTAAACTAAATGACTGAGAATGCTAAGTAAGACTGCTGGGAACCATTGGTAAGTCAATTGAACTATGGGATAAGAAACAAACGGAAAACATATGAAGTGGCGGATTCGCGAGTTGAGTCCAGATTTAGAATGTGGATCCCGGAATGAATCGGTGGATCCACAAGAGAAGACGCGTCACGTCGACGCGTTTGTGAGGACCGTCGGTCCGTCCGGCTTGAATGCCAACACATAATAAGGCGTCAGCAGGGCTTCATTGAACACGGGATGGATGCTCTTCCATGTGTGAGGGATCTGGAGCTTGTAAGAACTCATCCCAACTTTCTTGAACACTTTGAACGGCCCAAAGTGTTTGTCGTCTAGCTTCTTCATTGGTCTGTCCGTACTGAGATTTGTCCCTTCCAACCAGACTTTGTCACCTTCCTTGTACTCCATTGCCTCTGTTCGCTTCCTGTCATAAAACTGTTTTATATCTTCCTTTGCCATGTTTAACGCTGATCCAACTTCATTCCAAGTTTTTCCTCATTCCGTCAGCAAACTCCTGTGCAGTCTCATTTCTTGATGCCATCTTTGGAGCAGTGCCTTTGTAGGGGTGCCTGCCCATATCCGCGAAGAACAGAGTGACCTTAGTTGCCAAATGTTCTCAATCATTGTAAACAAATTCAGCAGAAGGTAACCATTTGTGCCAGTCATTCTGATGGTAATTGATGAATAACCGTAAGAAATATTCTATCTCTTGGTTCAGCCTTTCCGTCTGTCCATTTGCCTGTGGATGGTACGCCGTTGTGAAGTTCCCTTCAATGCCCAATAGCCGGTATAACTTCTTCATAAAACGCGAGTGGTATTGCGGGCCTCAATTGTGTATCATCCATCGTGGCATCTCATGTATGGGGAAAATGCAACCACGGTAGATGCGGGCCATGCCTTCTGACGTCAGAGTGGTGTGTGTGGGTATAATGCGTAACCACTTTGTGAAGTGGTCCACAAACGTGCTGATCACATTGTATCCTCCCAATTCCGGCAGCTCTCTAATTATGTCCGTTAGAGTCGGACGCGAGTATAGAATAAAAAAAGTACTCACGAATAAACTCATACTCATCATGCAAGCCAAGAGTATACTCGCACGTGAGTAGAGTAGAGTCTAGAGTCTATGGTGAGTCTAGAGTTTCAGTTTGGGGCCACGAATACTCGATAGACTCATACTCATAAATATTCGTGAATACTCATGAGTATTCTTATATTCGTGAGTATTCGTGAGTATTCAGCTCCTAATATATATTTTTTGAACAAAATGAACCCCGTGAGCATTGAACCCACGGAGCTCAGCCATTTCTGTGCATCAGCACAACAACGAGTATAACCACTGCGCCAAAAGGGCATATTCATTATACAATTTCAGTCCAGATCACACATAATTAGGTAAAATGCCATTAGCAAAAAAAAGGACAAAGGCCATGAAGGCCATACAAAATGTTGTGCTACAAACAAACCTGATGCGAGTACTGTTGCGAAGCGACGCATACGACGCATCAGGTGAAGAGTATGATACATCTAATATACAAAAAAACTACAAAATCGTCCACAAAAACGAATACTCTACAGTCCGTGAGGAAGAAGGGGTGCGCGCCCGAAAACTGTAACGTAACAGTCCACATAGTACTCAGCTAATCCGTACTCAACAGTCCGCATTTCCCGTTCTGACATCAGAGAGCCACAGATCAACTTGTGAGCGGCCTGTGAAGTTCCCGCCGGCATTGGTGGAACACGACACCAGCGTCGCATCACCCGGTACAAAGCAGCCAGGACAGACGCGCGTCCCGTAAACGTTGCTGCCGCCAGCCCCATCCGACCCCAGTCAATGCTCTCCGGGACGACTCGGCCGTTGAAAAGTGCACCGAGAATCTGCATCTGGCGGTCACCGAAAGACGAGGCATCCAAATTGTCGTAAGGCACTGCTTGCCCAAGCTCCGTGTCAGGTTGCGGATCGTTGAAGCCCACGGGCTTGAGGTCGTAGCAAAGGCGGTCGAGCGCGAGGAACTCGTAGCGGAAATTGGTCTCGAATAACTCCCAAAGAATTTCCCGGCAAACATGCTGAGCAGGTAAAACATTCGGTTGTAGCTGTTCTCCTTGCCAAGTCGCCGACGCAGTAGAATCTTCACTGTCTTTATGTTTGAATTTGCTTGCTGATACGTGAGTATACTCGAGTATACTCGGATCGTACTCGAGTACTCGAATACTCGAGACTCATGAAGTACTCTCGAGTAGAGTAGATATTCGAGTAGAGTCTCGAGTGAAGACTCGAGTCTTGAGTATTGGGTTTGAGGTAAGAGTTACTCATACGATGAGTCCGAATATACTCGAGTATGGACTCGTGTCCATCTCTAATGTCCGTCCCTACTACCTCCCATGGCTTGCTTGGCACGTCAATAGGGTGAAGGGATGCAGCCGGCTGCATGCAATGTGACTTTGTGGCCTGGCATTTTTGACACCCTTCCATGTATTCATGAATGTCTCGGCTAATTCCAGGCCACCAATAGGTGTGCGTGATCAACTCAAGAGTCTTGTATCGTCTGGGATGCCCTGCAAGCTGCGCATTATGGTGCATTCCAATAATCTTTCCCCGCAATTCCTTGTCCTTCGGTATGTAAATACAATCTTTTCATATAATAAGTCCATTTTGCTTCTCTTCCCATCCTTTTTCTTTGTTTTCCAATGCTTTTTGTATGTATCTGTCCTTGTTTCCTTTTCTTTGTTTGATTTTGTTAAGTAATTCATCCTTCGGTGTAGCTACTGTATGTAAAGAAAATTGAATTTGTGAAATAAAAAACTCCGGTTTAAGTAAGACAATGTTTTCGTTATCTTTTTCCCCCATCTCAAGGCCTGTCATCCTTGACAAGGCATCAGCTTTCCCCATTGTCCTGCCCGGCTTATGAATCATCTGTATGTCATACTCTGCCAAATCTGTAACCCATCTTGCCTGTCGCCAATTCAACTTCTGCAGCTTCCGGAAGTACTAGAGGTTTTGATAATTGGTAAAAACCTCCACTGTTTCCTTTGCTCCAAGAAGATACTGTTGCCAATCTTCAATTCAGTTCATAATAGCCATCATTTCCTTGTTGTATATCTTGTAGTTGCGTTCAACTTCATTTAGTGCACAGGACCAAAAGGCTACTGGTCTCCATTTCCTGTTAACATTAGCATAGTTTGAGGAGTCTGCCTCGACTCAAAATTGCCATCGTCGTGTGGTACAATCAGAACGGGTTCTTCTGTCATCCTCCATTTCAACTCCTCAAACACCTCGTGCTGCTCCATGCCCCAAACCCACTCACCCTTCCCGGTTAGTGATGTCAATGGCTTTGCTACTCCCGCAAATTCCCGGATGAAATGTCAGTAGAAAATGTAGAAGCCCAGAAATGACTGTAACTTTTGCCGGATCCATCTTCACTTCTTCTCCGCCAATAATTACTCCCAAGTAATCTACTTTGTGTGCTTCAAAACTACATTTCTCGGGCTTTAAATACAACCTATTTACTTGTAATATTTCTAGTACTTGTCGTACAATGTGCCTATGTTCTTCCAAAGTGTTCGTAAATATAAGTATATTGATTAGGTAAACTATAACATGTCCTTCATCAATCAACTCCTTCAGAATGTGATTCATGAACAATTAGAAGGTGGCCAGTGAGTTTGTAAGTCCGAAGAACATGACTGAGGGCTTGAACAGGCCTCGGTTTGTTTGAAACACTGCCTTCCATTCGTTACCTTCTTTAATTTGGATGTTGTTGTAACCCCATCGGACATCCATCTTTGTGAACCATGTCGCTCTCTTCAACTTTTCAATAAGCTCCTGGATCAACGGCAAGGGATATCAGTTTTTGATTGTCATGTCATTCAATTTCCGATAATCCTGCACGGGCCGAAGGCTTCCGTCCTTCTTTTTGACAAAGAAGAATGGTGACGCCATGGGTGAGATTGATGGTTATATGTGTCCCGTGCGTATGTTTTCCTCCAAGAACTCGTCTAACGCCTTCTGCTCAGATGGACTAAGGGGATAAACCTTGCAGTCAACCGGTTTGGAACCAGGTGTGAGTTCTATAGCGTGGTCCCAAGGTCTTCGCTCCGGTAGCTTGTCAAAGTCCGCCTTGCTAAATACATTGGAGAATTCCTCAATGTAAGGTGCAGCAATGGATGAAGGCTGTTGTGATCTCAGCTTTTCACCGCTTTTGCAATAATTGTCCCAGTTCATCCAGAACAACTGCTCTCCCTCTTTCAGCTTCTCTTCTACATCTTCTCCTTCATCTTCTGGTGACTCATACTCGGGTAGGTAGCCGCAACAATCTGGACATTGTTCAAAAGTCAATGTGGATTCGGTCCAGTTGATTGTGGCATTGTGATATCGTAATCTGTCTAATTCCAAAAAGATACTTGTTTTGCCAAGGTTGGTGACAGCCAACTCAATCTTTTCTGCGTAATCACCAATCTTCATCCAAACCTTCATGAAACCTTTGATCGCCCCTCCCTTGTTTAGGGGCCATCCACATTATAGACAGGAAGCTTGACCGGTAACTCCTTAATCAGGGGTCCATTCTTTTCAACAAATTCTTTATTGACGCAAGAACCCGTTGCTCCGCTGTCAAGAAGGGCACTTGTTTCCCATTTAGAGCCTGTGTGTACGCTCTCTATGGTTACTCGGAGTTTCATGTCCTGCCCCTTTGTGCCTCGGATGTACTTCCTCGACTTTTTCAACTCCATCACAACTTCCACCGCAGCTTCCTTTGTCAACGCTCTGATCGCCATCACCTTCTCTTCCGTCGCTTCTCTCTCTCTCCACTCCGGCATCCATGCTCTCAAAATTCCCACTGCTCTCGACACTTTGTCCTCTCTTAGCCGTTGTGCAATCCACTTGGGCGTATTGGGTTCAAATATTTCTTTCGCAGGTTTTGTTGGTGAAGTCGTTGATGATATTTTAGGTGTATCAGTACCAGTACTATGATCAGATTCTGCATCTGATGACCCTTCCCTTGATGACTGCTCCGGCAGGACTGCGTCTATTGCGGGAGCTTCGCAAAACCCAACTCTTCGGCCAACTTCTCCTTCTTCTCGTTGTTTATTTTAGTCCATAGACCCTGAATCTGCTGGGGTCGACCCTTCTTCGGACAGAACCTGCTGACATGGCTGTGTTTGCCACAGCTGAAGCAAAGTCCCCTTTGACGTGTGTTGTTGATGTTCATCGGCCTGCCGGATCCTCCATAGGTAATGCCGGTGGCATCTTGTCGTGTGATCAACGGCAGGGGTGGGTTCGCCGGATTGGCTCTCAATGTAGTTATCTGCGGAGTCTGGGGCCGGGAATGCATTCCGGGCCTCTTGCTCGCCATTTGCCTTCTCCACAGCTGATCAATCTGAATGATCTGTTTCTTCCAATCATTGTATTCTTCTGGCAACATGTCTCGGCTGCCATAGATCTGGTTGATAATCTTCTCGTTGATGTTGGTCTCGAGAAGAGGCATGACATATGCATTATCCTTTGAATATCCTACCTGAGTAAGCAGGATCTCGAACTTCTGGAAAAAGTCTTGAGCGGTGTCTTGCCCCTGGCACAACCGCTTGATCTGGTCTTGCGCGTCTCGTGCAAGGTTGGAGTCTACAAATCTCTCCTTCAAATGTTCCTTGAACTGCGCCCAGGAAACTCTCCATTCCTCTCGTGACTCACTGAAGCTCTGGTCTGTATAGTTCTGAACCCATGCATTAATGTAATCTCCTCGGATGTAGGAGAGAACAACATTAATCCTTTCGGAGTCAGATGTGATATTGTTCTTTTCATCACGGATGTATGTGAACATTGATTGCCACCAGCTCTTGTACTTGGTCTGGTTCCTATCATAGTCATAAGGCTTGTTGACAAGGGATCAGCCTTTGGGTTTGGCATTGGCGTAATGACCGGACTCGGGTGCTTTGTTAGACATGTTGAATTGGGGTGATGGGGTTGGAGAGTGAAAGGGTGATAATGGGGGTATGGGTGATGCGGGTTTGGAGGAATTGAGTGAGGGGATAGAGGTTTGGATGAATAAGGAGGATTCACCTAGATCTGCAAGAGAATCCAGGACTTGATAGGGTGGGGAATGATGATGTGTATCATAAGAGAAGTAAAGTAGGTAAGTATTGTAACTGTTTACGCTATTTTACTGACTACTGACTACGTATCTACGGAGTCCAAGAGCTTGTCACAAGTTTGCAATTGCCCAGCCAATGTCCCTCTCGTGTGAGGTAAGCCGAAGTTTTCCTGGGAACAGGAGTTGACCCATAAACAGCGCCCACTGAAGTGCAACTGCCAAAAGTTCGTTCTTGTGAGAGCGGCTACTTCCAGCACCCGAGGCAGTTATCTCTAACTGTTAGCCGGTGCTACTGGGACCAATACACACATATGTGAACGTGCGCTGGAATTAGGAATCCGTTAATCTGTAAACCTACCACAGAGAGACTTTAAGGGAAAAGAAAGTGTTTGCGTTCATAGAACTAGGCTAGGCCAGGTGTATAAACAAGATTGGCACTAAAGTACAACAATGCTACGCTACTGCTTATATATTAGTAAGTCTGTGTTTGGGACTCCTTGTCTGTACATGTTTCCGCTAGGGATAGCTCCACGCCCTTGACCTAATGTTATATGCTACTAGTCCGTGAAACCATTAAATACAGGTGGTAACTGCATGTAAGGAATAATACTGAAACGACCATGTGTGCTACAAGTGTTGTCAGGGTGTGCAATAGGAAGTCCATAAGGCGTCAGCATGTATGATGTCATCCATGTGTTTGACATGTGTAAGACTTTGGTAATGAAAAGGAGTATAATTGGTGACAAAACAGATAATAAAACAGTTTGTTGATAAGACAAGCCCGGATAAGATATGATGAGATGTGAAAATGTGAAAATATGGCAATTCATAACACTACATAAAAGTTGGCCAGGAATATCCTGAAATGGCTATGACTGTGGCCACAGCAGAGTCTGGGGGCATAGAGCCCATCTTCAAAGAAGCAAAACAACGTGCTGACTAGCCGTTGTGGCAGAAAGCAATTGAAGAAGAAATCAAAACACTTACCCAAGCAGGCACATGGGAACTTGTGCCGCATCCAACGGATTGGAACATGATCAGATTCAAGTGGGTCCTCCAGATTAAGAAGAAAGCGGGTGGAATTATTGACAAGTACAAGGTGCAACTCATTGCACAAGGATTTACACAGGTTGAAGGAGTCAATTATTTTGTGACATTTGCACCATTGCCAAACTTGGGTCACTCCCAATCATTCTTGCCATTGCCGCGCAGAACAACTGGGATATCAGTGTGTTCAATTTTTATGGCACGTTTCTCAATAGAGAATTTGAGGATGATAATGAGCTATACATGAAACAGCCTCCGGATTTTGAACGTGCGGATTGGCGTCAATATGTTCTATGTTCATGGAAAACAATTTACGGACTCAAGCAGAGTTCTCGTAAGTAGTACAAGAAACTCACCGCTGCTCTTGCCACACTTGGATTCACCACACTCAAGAAGGATCATGCAGTCTATAGACTCGTTACCAGATTGGACATCATCATCCTTGCTATCCATATCAACAACTGCACTATTATGGCCAGTTCTTCCGCTCTCATCATCCAGATCCAACACCAGATTAGGCAGCTATTCCAGATCACACTGCTGGGGCCTATCAGCTGGCTCCTTGGCATAAAAATCACATGTGACAGGGCAGCACGGTTCATTTCCATCAATCAGACATCATACATTGATTCCATCAATCAGACATTATACATTGATTCCGTCTTACAGTGCTTCAATATGGAAGTCTGCAAGCCGTTATCCATCCCCATGGACTCAAACGTCCAACTATCACACAACCAGTGCCCAACCAACACATCAGCAATTGTGCAAATGCAGCGCTACCCGTATCAAGGCATGGTTGGATTACTAATCCAGATCACGACTGGCACATGTTCCGACTTGGCTTATGCAGCTGTTATGAATCACCATATTTTCACATTTTCAATCTTATCATATCTTATCGGGGGGCTTGTCTTATCAACCAACGAACTGTTTCATCATCTGTTTTGTCACTGATCATACTGCTTTTTATTACCGAAGCCATACTCATGTCGGACACACACCCAACACATGGATGACATCATACATGCTGATACCTCATAGACTCCCTATTATATACACACCACCAACACACGTAGCACACATGGTTGTTTCAGTATTATTACTTACATGCAGTTACCACTTGTATTTAATGGTTTCACGGACTAGTAGCATACAACACTGGGTCAAGGGCATGGAGTTATCCCTAGCGGAAACATGTATGGACAAGGAGTCCCAAACACAGGCTTACTAGTATATAAGCAGTAGTATAGTATCATTGTACTTTAGTTCCGATCTCGTTTATACACCTGGCCTAGCCTAGTCTTACAAACACAAACACTTTCTTCCTTAAGTTCTTGCTGTGGTACCTGGTTGAGTCTTGTGGCTTAGTCAGTTGCTAACAACTCACAGTTGGAGGCTGACATTTGGAGGAGAAGGACAGAGAATTGGAAGGATATGCCGATGCAGACAGGATGTCTGTGGAGAATTGCAAGGCAATCTCCAGGTACGCTTTTCTTATAGACGGTGGTGCTGTTTTCTGGTTGTCTAAACAGCAGGATATCATCATACTCTCAACCACCAAGGTAGAGTACATTGTGTTGACATACACAGGCAAGGAAGCCTTATGGACACGTCAATTCATCTCCAAACTTTTCACAGCGCTCAACAATGCCATCATCATCCACGACAACAACCAGTCGGCAGTCGCCCTTGCCCACGCCAAACTTGGTCAGTTTCACGCGCGTACCAAGCACATTAATATTCAATACCACTTTATTTGGTACACAATTGCAAACAGTGACATCCGACTCGTCTACTGTCGCACGGACAACATGCTTGCGGACACGCTCACCAAAGCCCTTCCCAGTACGAAGGCAAAACACTTTGCTCAAAGCCTTGGACTTATTCCGGCTTGAGGGGGAGTGTTGGAGTCCAAGCCAGACTCCTTATACCTATTGTAATCCCTTATTCCACGGACCCGCACTCACATTTTCCGAACCCGGTCCCATTACCACTGACCATCTTGTACTGACTCATTTACTTACTTAGATCCCCATGTTCCCCTTTTGATACACCTTCTATATTTACAGTATATAAACTACATACATTTGGACTATATACTGCGTAGGTACGCGTGGGGGAATTTCGCGTCCCAATGACATGTCATAGCCATAAGAGCGCACTGAATGAGCAGGTGATGGGGTGCGCGCCGACCAGGCAGGCAATGGACGGTACATACGCATACAAAAGAAACCAACACTGATCACGTTGTATCAACATCGGGACTTCGGCCCGAAGAGGGATGAATCATCATTTTGCTGAATCAAATGTGTTCGTCTCCATGGAGGAAAGAAGAGGAGAGAAAGATGTATCTTTACTACAACCACTGTCTGTGCTGTCACCTTTACTATCACGTCTCTCACACGTCACCACTGCTCCTCTTACTACATATCACAACCCACCACCACAACTGCCACTGACATTTGCTGTATGATGAAGGCCACAATAGTCAAGCTCACCGAGCCCCGTAGAGAAGGTAGTGGTAACACCAAAGGGCGTGCTGCTAGTCAGAGATGCGCTAAATAATACGATGATGGATGCAAGTTTCTGTTCTGGCGATGACTCGAAGTCCTGCATCCTTTCTGACTTGATGCATCTTCCACGCTCTGGCGAAAGCACATCTAGCTCTTGTCCATCAACTAGTCCTATCGCATCCAACAAGAAGTATGCCTACCTTCTGAATCTTGATAATTCAATAACCCCTAGTCAATTTTGCTTCATCACACTCGATAGTCCCTCTCATGGTTCATGTACCGCCATTCGAAACTGTTTCACTCGTTATCACCACTGAAAAGATTGAAATGCGGGAGGTCAACGTTTGCAAGATGGTGACCTTGATTTCGGATGAAAGCCTCTCCTAGGTTGACGCTCCAAGATAAATTATCGGTGGAACCGTAACAAGGTGTGGTCTATGACTGACGCCGCGATTCAAGACAACTTTTCCCAGATCAACAGCAGCGCGTAGCGTGCATAGCCGCACTCCCGGGCGCACACCAACACCCGGGCATGCCCATCACAATTTGAACCGCGTATCAAGACCTCGAGTGCCTTAGTAGGAAATTTTTCGAGCGCTGCACATGACTACCGCTCAATCTTCAGCGCAACTAGCGAATCAACACGGATCAAAAAGCTGAGGATGAATCCTCTTTATCAAGTGAGTTATCCACTCTCCCTGCGTATATCAGCTTCAAGTTTGCGTGACCTGATGAAATCAGGGGTTTGCCAATGGGAAAAAACACGTCGGAGCGTCTTTCTATTTCTCTCCTCCGGATGTTCTCCATGCCGAATCAATGCTTATAGCTTAATACTTACTTAGACTGGTCTGCCGCGGTCAAGACGATCTTTAAATTGTAAGTGTAGTGTGATCACTGCCGATGTGGTGTGCACAATTCTGTGTGTGTACCTATCGTTGTGTAAATGTGCAGCAAACTGAGAGACTCCCGAAAGGTGGCGTCATTCCAGTACCGCAAATCGTTCCCTGGCCGACGATATAGAATTGATAGGGCGGATAAAAATCAGTCTGTATTCATTGATGCTTTTGATTTCAATCGCCGCTTGTAAACCCGTGGTATAATTAAACCCTGCAGGGCGGCAAACGCGTTGTCAATCGGTCCCGGACCGCCCATCCGGAACTCACTCACTCACAGCCATCTCAACACTACTAGGGCCGCGCTGGTCTTGTCTATGGACTATCTCAAGAAACGATTACACGAACTATACATGCTTTCCGGAGTATTCACCAAGGTAATCTCTTTGAACGGTTGTTTCAAGGGATTCACAGCCACTGCTGTAGATCTTATGCCACGGACAATACTTCTGCATATACCCCGCCGCTTATGATTCTGAGGAGGAAAGGCGTGCAGGTACGCGTTCTCGAGTCTACCAATGCTGATACGGTCTCATGTCGTGCACCTAGATATTGATCCTGTACTAACACGGCTGGGCAGCGACATTGAGGTGGACGTACGGACGTCGGACGGAGTCGTTCTCAAGTGCTACCTTCTACGACAGGTACGTCTCATTCAAATCGACATTGGATTCTGACCTTATGCGAATACCAGACCAAACTACACACCGCGCGCGCAACAATCATTCTATTTCATGGAAACGGCTACCACAGTTGGTGCTATACAACCTGTGGATATACCCTTCGCGAACTTGGTTTCAACGCTTTGATGGTCTCGTATCGCGGGTGAGTGCCGTTACGTCTTGTTGCGCGCACGCTTACATCTTATTAGGTATGGGGCATCAGAAGGCAAACCCTCTGAACGAGGTCTACGACGCGACGCGCAAGCAGCGTTGGACTACGTTCTCGCGGACCCCCAACTGAGCAGTGTTCCTGTGGTACGTCTGCACTCTTCCTCCACGTACCACCTTGACATAGCTTTGTTAGGTCCTCCATGGACATTCATTAGGCGGAGCAGTAGCAATAGACCTTGCGAGTCGTAATCCCAACAAGGTACGATTCTCTTCCATCATCATTTCCATGAGCGTAATGCGCTTCTAGATACACGCCATAATGGTCGAGAACACCTTCCTCTCCATTCCCCAAGTCGCGAAGACCATACCCATCGTGCGACATTTCACCTTCCTCATACATCAACGATGGAACTCTGCAGCAAAGCTTCCGCTTATTCCACGCTCAACGCCGATATTGTTCTTAAGCGGACGTCTAGACCAGGTAGCACCGGAAGCCCATATGCTGGGCTTGCGGGATATCGCCGCAGGGCGGGATCCCGAATCAAAGGCGGAGCTGCAGGATGTGTTTCATTCGTTCCCATATGGTGGTCATGGTTAGTCTCTTAATGTCAGAGGTTCATTGTGCTGATGGTATTTGTGCAGCTGATACTGGGATACAGCCCGGATATTTCAAGACGATTGACAGGTTCTTGCAAGGGATAACAGTCCGCGAGGTGTAGTGTGTTAATGAGGGAGAGGCCATGTCGTCATTTAAGGATATATGAATCTTTGGATTTGACGTTCTCGACAGGCTTTGCTTCGTGGTCTCGTTTTGTAAGTCGCCGACCATCGTTTTCTGTACAGATGCGCACGGACACGCCTTCGCAGGACCGCTGATCTATAAGGGTTGTACAGTGACAGATTGCTGCGTGGCATGCTCCTTCTGTCCCGAGCAAGACGTTTGCTAAACTTCCGGCTACGATTATCGAGGCGCGCGCCATTTCTGAAGACAGCTCTCAGTACCCTATGAGAATGGTCGCAGAGATGTTTCGGCTTCGTGGTCAAACAACAAGGCCGTTGTGAGACTTTCATTGATGGCACCTTACTGACTGCGCATTCTGTATAGAAGAAGGACATGTCCTCGGGGCATTCAGTTCGTTTATTAGGGTGACAGGCGATTCGGCTTCTCCGGGTCGAGTCTTCGCCAGACCTCACATGAGGGCATTGTCGGCAATGTAACGTTCTACGCAAATTTCCATGGCTTTAACCGGGATACCGCAGGATCTGGGTAAACAACCGTCCATAAAGGGCAAGAAGAAGGTCGAAGTCAGCACGGCTAGCGCCTAGGTCACTCACAAAGCGGGCCAAGAGAAGCTACATAGGTGGTTATGATCTCTGACCTTTGCTTGACTGACTGCGCATGCCACTGCTTTATGGAAGATCGTCAGTATGTCTTTCGTTATTGGCATGATGGTGTGTGTCTCGGTTGCTACAGCTTGATATATGTGATGAATAGACAGGATTCTTTCGCCTTTGTCCCTTCTCGGATACGCACTAGTCTACTCATGTTAGGTTTCCCATTCCTAATTTGAAGAGTGACTCAGAGCCAGTACACTTGTTACAGGTGCAGGGGTGGGTACCAGTATACTTTCCAAGAGTACAGTCTGAATTAAGGCAGTAAAGTAAAGCCTTGGTTTTGATACATTCACACTGCTGTGGGTGGGTGCTATTTGGCAGGAAAAGATGTACACAAAGATTTTTCCAGCCTCTTTGCTAGAGTATTTACCTGAATGAAGATACTGTGCCCATCTTTGTTGTAAAAAAACCTTGAACAAAGACAGAGCAATTTCTTTGATGTCTTTCTTCCAAGACAAAGACTTTGTGACATTTTCTTGAAGTCTTTGCATAAGCATGTCTCTAGAGGGTCTTAGTGACTCTCTAGGGAGTCTCTAAACCCTCCAGCCATCTCTGGCGGGTTTGAAAACCCACTTTGACCACCTATATCAATAAACTTGTTACTGTGTGATGCAACACAAGATAGAACAAGTAATCCACGAAGGGCACCCACCAATACCCTTTGTAGGGAATTGGGATGTCTGAAGGATGCTAGTGATTCCTCAAAGAGTCACTAGAGCCCTCTAGAGACGTGCTTCAGCAAAGACATTAAGAAAATGTCACAAAGTCTTTGTCTGGGAAGAAAGACATCAAAGAAATTGCTCTCTGTCTTTTTTCAAGGCTTTTTTTACAACAAAGATGGGCACAGTATCTTCATTCAGGTAAATACTCTAGCAAAGAGGCCGGAAAATCTTTGTAAACATCTTTTCCTGCCAAATAGCACCCTCCCACAGCAGTGTTACAATACCATTGTAAATGTATCAAAACCAAGGCTTAAGGGCTGGTGGGTAGGTTTCAAGACCGGCACATGACACACAAATTGTTCTACACCAATAGCACCTTTATTGTAGTAAGGCTAAAGCTCTACATCTGCATCACTATGGCTTATCTTGCCTATTACAGACGGCCGTCAAAAAGTATATAAAAATGTTTGTTTCTCGTTGTGCAAACGAGCTGATCATTACACGTGCCGGCGCGCTGGCGCTCAGAGAGCCTGGGGGTGGGAACAAGGTGCAACAAGGACGACACGGCAGGGCTAGGGTGGCAGAAATAAGTTGGACCACAGATATTTACCTGTATATTACCAGCGGCCCACCAGAGAGTGTCGAAGGAGCAGTTGTGGCTGTGCACAACACGTCCCAATCTGGCATCTTCCGGAACCTTCGCGTGCATACTTGTTCACGCGGATTTGGGATGTTCGCTCGTCTGCTCACTCAGCAAATGAGTCAAGTATTTATTCCAGTAGATAGTAAAACATTCTAGTACTCTACAATTTGTAGTATATATACGCAGCCTGCAAGGCCCTCAAAAAATCTAATTACTCTTACTTCTCCCTCATCCTCACATAGCTCGAGTCTCGCAGTTAGCCACTGCAACATCATATTCCCCATATTCTACAACAGAGAGCATGTAATTTACCTATTTACCAGGTACTTTACCTCAGGTGGCTGGTGTCACATGACATGTTTTGGTGGCACAAATTCTGCCCACAGTTGTGAAAATTTTCGGGGAAAATGATCTCAGGTCAGTTCTCTGAGCTCTCTGAGGCCTCTGGATGACTTCAGACATTCAATTCTGCTTCCTCTGACTTGTCCAATATGTGATAACCTTGATATGTGTCCGCAGACACGCCAAAATGCGCCGGTGGCAGGTGCACATGACAGGTAACTTACCACCCAAAATCTGACGTTCGCCCGGCCATGTAAACTACCATGTAAATAAGTGTTTTGGTAAAAAACCTCTACTTATTTCCGCCTAGGCGAGGCACATCACGTGTGCGAACACGTGCCGGTATCAAAATTGTTACAACGGGATTCAAAACCCGAGTCTCCTCGGGGGTAGGTGTCGATACCGTTATTAACACGCTTGCAAGGTTTTCTGCGCCGCCCTAGTCCGAATGGGCCTTCAAAGTTACTCATGTGAGTCATATGTGGTGAGCATCTCTGGATGCGCGAGGGAACAACACTATTTACAGAATGTTGCAGCACATTTATGGCTTCTGTTGCTGCTGAATGCAACATGTTGATTTGTACATTGCCTGAGATCATGTTTAACATTGGCGGAAGTACACTCCCTTGTTGGAGTTAGTTTGGAGTTAGTACCCTCGCACACGGTGTCGGCCACTACTATCCCTGGGTAGGTAATACAAAACGGGTAGGCTTTACAAAATCGGGTCTGCACATCTTCCTCGCTACTTTCTGCCCATTATAACCTTCGGGATATTGAATTCCAGCATTGAATTGACTGTGGGTTTTTTCTCGGCGCAGAAAAATGTGCTTGCTACACTGAAATACCTCAAACAATATTCAAAATCACACAAATCAAGGTAGTTCGAGCAATATCAGCCTGCACTGAGCCCTATAAATTACAAGAATTTTTGAGAGTGTGCTATCAAGCTCATAGGTGATCCTCGACTCGTTGCCCTGGTGGTATAGGATGTTGGGGTTGTCATTTTGAAAGAGGGAGCGGGAGCGTGACAGAGGGCGATGTCCCACGATGCCGTTCTTCATTCTCCGACGCTAGACGTATAGATCGCATGCTTGCTGCTTGACAACCGAAGGTTCCGCACCCCTCGGCAACGACGGCAAATCGTGACTACCTGTGACCAGGGTTTTGTAAATCCTACCTTTCGACCTCGTCGCACCGGTATCGCTTTGCTACTGCAAGAGCAGCTCTTTCTCCCCCAACCAAAGGCTTCACTCAAGAGAATAGAAGGTCTTTAACAACATCCGGTGTATCCGATGATTTTTAGCCTTCAACCTCTATTCACGCCCGAGTAGATTTTTTGTATTACCTACCCAGGGATAGTAGTAGGCTAGGCGCGAGTGGAAGTGATCCGTGTGTAACGTGCTTTGGCGAGTTCGCGTTCGCCTTACACAACGAGACAGGCGCCTAACTTCTTTGAATTTCTCATTTTTTGGTCTAGATCTCCACGATGCAGCACGTTTCTGGCTTCTGTTGGTGCATTCGGCAATGTTACACTTTACTCCAAACTGCGACCTTGGCTACAACTCTTGTCCCAGCTCTGCGCCTCCTCGTCCGCTTGGCAACCTTGCAAGCGATTGTCGTGTAACACAAATCTTGGTATTGACCCCGCACTTCCGTTGTGTCCGTCACTCGGAACGTGGTGAATGGACGTTAGAAGAAAAAATTGTTTGATGCCGCGAATCGGAATAGATGTACAGGACTTCTTACCTGCCGCCTAGTCATTTTTAGTCTGCCACCTGGTCATTTCCTAGTCTCCCACAATGGGCCTATATACAACTTATAAGCCACAAGTTCCGTTGGTCATTTCTCTCCGACGATATAGCTGTATGATGCGAGGTTTCTACTCCTGTTGCCGACAGTGACCTCGACACAACCTGACTGATCCTCTGATCTTGATGCAGTCGCACGGTTGCTCACCACGCGTTGATGAGAAGACGGATATGGAACTCGGAGAGTACCTGGGATATCCTGTATTCACCAGTATTCACGTATATGGACTTTGCATCGCGTATAGTCCTTCAGAGTGATTGTAAGAGCATGAATATTGGAAATCAATGGGCGCTTGGACCAGATCGCGAACTTTTTCGGAAATCAAAAAATAGAAACATTTTTGAGGGCATCCCGAAATGGAAAGGCCGAGCACAGCAGCATCCAGCCCACTTGATCATTTACCACCACCTCCCCATCGCCGGCGACGACGACGACGAGCATTCTGACAGGCCACCCGCCGCAGGATGACAGGCAATGGTGCCCATAATCTACCTCGCTATCTGTCTGCTGCCCTTTGCTGTCGCCTTTGCGGAAATTATCACTGCTCGTAGGCAGGATTTGGCCCGAACCAGCCAGTACAATGCCTACGGAACGCCACCCCCAACACAGGACATGCTAGAGAGCGACGCCGAGCTCCTCGACATCGTCCTGGTCGCCTCCGTAGACGGGAAATTCCACGCCATGAACCGAACTTCTGGGCAGACGCTATGGTCCATGTCCTCCTTCTCCTCCCCGAAAGGCACACCTGTGCCCTCCACCCTTGCACCCCTCGTGCGCACCATCCATAACGATTACGATCCCGACCTCGTCGACGACGACAACAACCAGGAGACCTATATCATTGAACCCCAGTCAGGAGACATATATGTGATGCCCACGCCAGATAGTCCGCTGCAGCGCTTTCCCTTCTCCATGGCCGAGCTTGTCGACATGTCCCCCTTCAGCTTTGCCGACTCTGAAGACCGTCGCGTATTTGTCGGCAGGAAGGAGACTTCCTTGCTTTTGGTGGAATTAGAGACAGGGCGGATAAAGGCCACTTTGAACTCTGAATGCCCGTGGGACCCGTTCGGGGACCTTCAGGACGACGACGAAGAGGTGGATCTCGACGAGCTCGACGGTAGCAAGCCGCAGGTCTCCCCGCCCACTGAAGTCTTCATCGGCCGCACCGGTATGTTCGATTCATTTGTTTCGGCGCTTTCTGTGCTGAAATTGTTCGCAGATTACCACATCTCCATACATTCTCGCCCACTCAAAAACTCCGGATTGCCTCCACCGCCCGTCCAAAACCTGTCGTTTTCGACATATGGTCCGAACAATCAGGACAATGTATTACAGGCGGCCTACAGACGCCCAAGAGACGATGCCTATATCCAGGGTCTCCCGAACGGGAACATCATTTCCTTCAAGGCCACCGGATCAGATTCGCAAGCATCAGCACCACCTCTATGGATACAAAGATTTACTAGTCCGATGTTAGTAAACTCCGCTGTCTATATTCTGGTGCTGAAATATACCGCAGAGTTGCCGTTTTTGACGTCTTACAAAAGCCTTCGTCTCATGCTCATGGCTTTGCGCATACCTTTGTCCTCCTTCAACCGCGTCCAGGTCTCCAAGAATTACTTCCCTCGCTATCTTTGGCTACTGCGGGTGTCAATCTTCCCAATCATCAATCTGCATACGTCGGAATGGTGGAGGAGACCGGCAGCCTTTTCGCGATGAGCCCTCTTCGGTACCCTCTTGTCGCCTTTGGCGGAACGTACGCGCCTCCCAAGCGCTACATAGAATCCCCACCCCTGCCTACTGCGGTCGACGAGATCACGCGTGCCAGGAAAGAGATGGAACGCGAAAGCGAACGCCAGAGATTGTACAGCAAAGACGGCTGCGAGACGGAGAACGGCGAAGTTGTCACTGACCGACGATGTTTGATTGGCATTCGACCCTTGGTGGGCGGTGATGGAGAGGGTGCGGAGAGTCGCTTAAAGAGGCTCCTCAATGGATCGCCATCTTCACCGTATCCGCAGCTGCCCGCTGGCGAGGACGACAACGACACGAGGAGCAGCGGCGTCAGTAAAGGCAAAGATGACAACATTCGTCGACCTGACGACCCGATGCGGCCCTCGAGAGGATGGTTGTGGGATGCGGTGATAATCACCGTTCTCGGTGCTTTCACGGTATGGTTTGGGCTATCGATGATCAAAGGACATGGCCCTCCTGCAACAGCGAAATCTGTCGCAGTCCATGAACCGTTACAGTTCAAGACGGAGCGCACGCAGCTCGATGAACCCATTGCTGCACAGCGTATTCCTTCGCCACCACGTGCTCCTATCGACGTCGAGTCGCATGAAAACAAACCGGTGGTAGTTCCAGAGCCAGCTCAGGCTGCAGAGGAGAGTGATAGGGAAGCCGAGCCTGATGCTGCAGCCACACCGACCAAGAAGAAGCCTGCTCGCCGTGGCGGAAGAGGCGGGAAGAAGAAGAAGGCTGGCAATGGCAATGCCGCACCACCGGAGACAGACGATGAGAGGAAAGGAGATTTCGTGATTATCGAAGCACCTGCGCCTTCTCCAGCACCTATGGTGACCCCGACACCGTCGACATTGATTGTGGAATCGAAACCTGTTGTTACGACGCCTTCATTGGTTGTTTCGGAAACAATATTAGGTTCGTTGTGGTCTGCCCATTATCTACTTGTGCTCAGCTTCGTTCAGGTTTCGGATCTCATGGCACTGTAGTCTTCCAAGGATCATTACAAGGTCGATCTGTTGCTGTCAAGCGACTGCTTCAAGACTTTGTCACCCTTGCTGCTCGCGAAGTGAGCATTCTGCAGGAAAGTGACGACCATCCCAACGTCATTCGGTATTACTACCAAGAGGCGCATTCCAATTTCCTTTACATCGCTCTCGAACTCTGCCCAGCCTCTCTTGCGGACATAATCGAGTCGCCTGATAAGGACCAATGGCGCGACGTTGCGTTAGCTTTCGATCCCAAGAAGGCTTTGCGACAGATAACCAGTGGGCTTCGGCACCTTCACGCGCTGAAGCTTGTTCATCGTGACATCAAGCCGCAAAATATCCTTGTCTCCGATAAGGGCAAGATGCTGATATCGGACTTTGGGCTGTGCAAGAAGCTGGATGTTGACCAGACGAGTTTCTTGCCGACGGCGCATGGGGCGATGGCTGCAGGGACAGTGGGTTGGCGCGCGCCGGAGATCTTGCGTGGCGAGGTGAAGCTTGATGAGATTTCGGACGACAACTCTCTGGGTTCATCCAAGGGGAGCACGGGTACGGTTACTGGGTCGCCGACCGGTTCGGCGTCGCCAACGCGTCTGACCAAGTCGGTGGACATCTTTGCGATGGGGTGTTTGTTCTATTATGTGCTTTCGAACGGCAGTCATCCGTTTGGTGATCGATATTCGCGGGAGATGAATATTCTGAAAAACGAGAAGAATTTGGAGGTGCTGGAGAGGTTTGGAGAAGAGGGATCTGAGGCGGCGCATTTGATAGAGCGTATGCTTAATCCAGAGGCGTACTCCAGGTTGGTTTTTCATATTTGCTCTGTCGTCGGTGGATGCTCATGTGTCTTCACAGACCGGACACGACAACGTGTTTAGTGCATCCGTTCTTCTGGGATCCTGGCCGACGGTTAAACTTCCTGCAAGACGCTTCAGACCGCTTCGAGGTCATGTGTCGGGATCCTCGGGATCTCGACCTTGTAGCTTTAGAAAAAGACGCTGCTAGCGTCGTGGGAAACGACTGGCAATCGCGGCTGGACAAAATATTCCTTGAGAACTTGGGCAAGTTCAGGAAGTACGATGGCAAGTCGGTGCAGGATCTGTTGCGGGCTCTCCGGAATAAGGTGTGTTTTCCCCGTTTTGTCTCTTTTTGCGATGCTTATGGTTTTCGCGCCTAGAAACATCATTACCAGGACCTGCCGGACAATGTGAAGCGACATCTCGGTTCGATGCCCGATGGATATCTGTCCTACTTTACGAGGCGATTTCCGCGTCTAGTTTTACACGTACACCGTGTGGTAGGCGAGACGAGTTTACGGACAGAGTCGATGTTTAGGACATACTATGAGCTCGCTGATTGATTGTGTGTGTGCTTTTTTTGCTTTCGTGTTTTTTATGGCTGGCATGGATCACATATATTACATATAACCGCAATACTTATTCATCCCCTGTATACTCGTGTAACTTTTAACTGTGTTTTATTCGTTGAGGTGTCTGGGGGAGGAATGGAAGCGCGCGCGGTGAAGGTGGTAAGCATCTTTGATTTTTTTTTCTTTAGGACTACCATGATCGTCTTGATGCAGTTGTCGCTCAGGAAGTGAATTGGTCGTCTGTCATCTTGCTGGCCCCCTTGATGTTACAGATCTTGGAATGTTTGTCGCTGTCATTAACTAGATAAAATGCGCTGCTCTAGCCCTTTCTCTACTATGAGGTACGTTCGTTTAACTGATCATGACTAACACGCTTAAGCTTGAGATAGATGGCTTCACACCTCATGTCGCTAGGCCCTAGGGTGGCTGGGAAGCGGATACCAATGACGAGGAGGAGTTTGTAATCCTTGCAGCGAGCTCCTTGACGGAGTCCCCGTCTGGTCCTGTGACGCCCTTGGTTATTGCAGACTCAATCTTAGGTCTAATGGCTATCTCTACCATGGGTGGCGTTCCGGTGGGATTGAACCTTTTCGCCAGGTTCCGGATCTCATGTAATTCAAGGGATCACTCTGTCGCGGCTTCGAGACTTGGTTGCACTCGCTCCTCGAGAGCTGAGCGTTGTTCAGGAAAATCGAGTCGCCCAAACAAGATCAATAGCGCGATGTCGCTAGTAACGGTTTTTCAATACAACAAGGCCCTGCGAGCGACCACGAGCGGGCTACGACATCTTCATGCGCTGAACATCGTTCATCGGAATATCAGGCCACAGATATCTTGATTTCGAACAAGGGCGAGATGCTCATATCGGATTACAGTATATATGACAAGTCGTCTGGTGGTCAGAGGGAGGTCTTGGGTTAGCGCGCACCGGAATTTGTGCGTGACGAGGTGAAGCTTGACGAGATGGCAGCCGACATCTTCGCCCTTGAACGTTTATTCTACTACGTGTTGTCCAATGGAGGACATCCATATGGGTCGGACACGCTCTCACGCGTCTCGAGGAACGAAAAGAGCCTACAGGCGTTGGATGCACTCGCTGGTGCGGAGCGGCATGAATCAGCGGTTCTCATAGAGCAGATGCTCCGAGCTGAACCCCTTTCCAGGTACGTTATCTCGTTTCCTCTAGGTTCACACCCAATGTTAATGGTGCCTCCCTAATAGACCGGATACGACGGTGCATCCGTTCTTCTGGGAGCGGCTGAACTTCAAAACGGTTCGAAGCGTCCGTTTTGAAGTTATGTATCGTGGTCCTCGGAATCCAATCCTTGAAATATTGGAACGAATTTGAAGCGCCTGGGGTGTGGTGGGCGATGGTTGGCGTGCGCGGCTGGGCGGGGTTCAACGAGAACCTGGGCGTCTTCAGAAAGTACGACGCCAAGTCCGTGAAGGATCTATTACGGGCACTGAGGATCAAGGTACGTACTGTCCTATCTCTGTGCTGCATGGCGCATTCTTATATTGGGTTCGTTCTCAGAAACACCATTATCAGGACCTACCGGAGAACGTGAAACGACATCTTGGGTCCTTGCCAGAGGGTATCTGGCTTAATTTTACAGACCGTTACCCACGTTTGATCCTGCACGTACATCGAGTGGTCGGCGAAGGGGATTTGCGGACAAAGTCCATGTTTAGGACGTACTATGAGCTCACTTCAGCCTATAATTGAAGTTTCGCTTCGCCCATGCTAAATTTGGTCGGCCAAGCCAGTACACAAGGGCACCAACATATTCCAAGCCACGCGCGCTCGAGCTCGTTCACGAATGTTCATGTGGCCCTCGCTGTCCACCTGTGATATACTCAAGCTATGGAGTATCTGCGTTACCGAACCGTTGAAGGAAGGCATTCTATTAGCCCCGATGATCGCGGAAGCAAAGCATTTCTTTGCTTTAGGACCGTCATCTCCGCTAGTCCCTGCTGTTGACGCTTTGAAGGCCGTCACGTTCAAGCCCCTCTCTGCTCTCTACGCGTCAATGGATTTCTTGGTCTGTTTACCCGGAGAAACTTTCCCATGAAAGTATCGGTTACTTACCAGTGTTTGTGTTCCGAGGCTCATGCGAAAGATTTGCCGTACACACCAGAGAAGTGGTCGGCGATGTCATCTGATAGGTCGGCCGCTTAAATCTTCTCATAAACTCCCCAGGGTGGGCCTGTCGCAATCGGACGTCGTTCTAGCCCCAGGCCCCTTTGCGTGCTACTACTCTTATGAAGTAGGTCTTTCATAACCGTTATCGTGGTCAATTATGAACGATAATTCGACGCTAGACATCGATGTCTTCACGCGTTCTGTCTGGGGACCCTTGGATGGCTTTCTCTATCGAGCGCGGCCAGGGAGGTCAATTTAACGATAGACGACGCAGACTCGTCCGTGCTTTATGATCCAACAAATGCTTGGCTTTCGTGCACGGCTTGCGCTGGTGGTACCGCCTTTAAGGGCACTTACCATAGCGCGTCGTTCTCTCCCGGTGATGATGATGATGATGACGGTGGTGGTGGCGGGAGAGGAAGAGGGAAAGGCGGGCCTGGTAAGGGTCGGAAGCGGCGAAGTTTTAAACGTCGAGCGAAAGACTCTGACTCTGACTCTGACGACGACGACGACACGCCTATAGAGGAGCCTACGATCCAATTGAGCTTCAACGGTACGTATTTCTGATAATATTCACAACGCTGACTATATCCCGCGACAGGTACTGGAGTACACATCTTTGGATTCAACGGCGACGTGCTTGGGGGGGCGGCGTCCACCACAGTGAATCTATCCTTCATTCTGGACGCGGAGAGACAAGACAGGAACCAGTTTACTCGCGATCTGTCGCAGCAAGCCCCGAGCTCAAACTTTGCGGTTTTCTCTCGGGTAAACCTGCCACTGTCTCTGCATACATTGACGATCAAACTCGGGGTGAACTCTGCGTTTCTATTCGACTATGCGGTATACACGCAGAGTGCTCTAGATGACATCCAGAGCTCCACCTCGGCGAGTGCAATCCCACAGCGTTCAATCTCACATAAATCCACCTCTGCCACGTCTTCACCCACGTCCTCCCCACATAGCTGCGGAGCGATATCCTCGCACGGTCCATGTTTGTCGTCCGCTCCTCCCAGTTCCAAGAAGATTGCGACGTTCGCGGGAGCTGTGGGAGGCAGTGTAGGTGTTCTCGGTATTCTCGCCCTTGGCATCTTCATCAGCATATGCACAAGAAGACGTCGGGCCGCGCGACGCGAAAGAGCAGAAGCAGAAGCAGAGCCTAGAAGAATGATTGGGCCAGCTCCATTTGTTCCTCGCTACTTCCCCGGAACGGTCGTCCCGACCTCGCCGCCTCCCTATACGCCTTCCTCCCCTTCCAGCTCCAACATAGCTCATGCATCCGGATCACATCTAACTTACGCGGACGTGCCTCCTTCCACTCCACCGCCGAGTCCAACACACGAGCTATTTTTGCCTCCACCGCCTTTCGCAGAGGCAGTAGCCGATCGGAATGTCCGTGTACCTAATTCTGACGCTGCTCTCACCACTTCGTTGGTGATATTACCGCCACTGCTTCCTTCGAGAGACATAGAGATATGAACTGGAGTAGCTACTTGTACGTTGATTAATCTGTTATCGATTTATAAGGCAATGATGACTTGATATTCAGTGAGGGTGATGAGTACTACCAACGGTCAGAATTCGTAACCACTGCTGAGGGGTGACATTATTGTACTGTGTACGACGTATACATATGCCAGAAGTTTTCCCTATTCTTCAGTACTTACGGCTTTGAACAATAGACACCGCGGGACAGCAGCGCCTTCCCGCTACGCCACATCACGTGTCATCGAAACTATTGCTCAAAACGACGGGTTTCCGGGAAAAACATTTAAAATAGTATGATGTATCATGATAGGTGGCGTCAATGCAAGCACAACTGTCGTGGTCGCCATCCGAATCCTAAAAAAGCTAAGTCAAGAGGAGCCACACGTCAGTACACCGAAGGGGAGTCGAACCCCTGCCGCTTGCTGATATTAATGGAAGGCAAGCATGATAACCGCTTCACCATCGGTGTTCAACGTTAAGTCCCAGGTACTTACTTTTACGATTGGTTTGGAGAGAATAAGTACGCTGGACCCTGGTCTATATACCGCGGCTGTGACAACGGTTAGCTTTGTATGACGGTTTCCGGGTTGGGCCCTAAAGATGAAGATTTGTACCCTAACTGCGCCACAGCTATACATATGATCATTACATCCTGACCCGTTGACTACGTTGCCGTTACGAACATGGAAGTATCCAGTGAAGTGAATGATGTAAAGGTTAGTAACACTAGAGTCCTCTGTTACTCTGTTACTCATTCCATCCTGGGGAGTAGAAGTTGCGACTTCATAAGCAGTTACAGTAGATGCTGAATATTTGAACACATGCTTCAACCTCGAGCTCCGAAAATGGACGTTGTTGAGAAGTGGGTAAGTGTAACAACTACATTAACTGCGCCACTCGCCTTAGAGTACTTGTGTGTGCTGTTCCCTCCCTTCTCCTTTCCTGCCAGAAGTAGGGTGTGGTTCCCGATGGCAATAACTCTCGCGATGACGGTACGAAGTATAGTGACTTTGTCAAGCTGCAGGCGCCTGGCGGACAAGGTTCTCGAGAATGCGGCTAAACCCGACCAGAAGGGAGTGTATCGCAACCTGTGGTATGCCAAGGATGGAGGTACGGCGGCATTCGCTGGCCCGGGGCAGGGTGGCTAGGCCGTTGGACTGCTGATAC
Organism: Mucidula mucida; assembly: GCA_015501055.1. NCBI lineage: Eukaryota > Fungi > Basidiomycota > Agaricomycetes > Agaricales > Physalacriaceae > Mucidula > Mucidula mucida. Next base: position 59,737 of record JADNYV010000177.1, read on the forward strand.
ACTTCTGTGGATCATGTTTTTGAAGAAGGAAAATTTAATTTATTTGTGTCCTGCGAACGAAAGCATAATCAGACCTGATGGAAGAACAGTTTCACTGGGATGTGGTCACTGCGCTAGAATCCGCCACCAAAATTGCCATGTTTCAGTCATTACAGGTCAGTGTACTTAATTTGAATTTTTGAAACTTCGCATTATCATGGCGATCATCTCCGCGCTGAAGTAATACATATGCGTGGGTATATAAATAAGGTCCAAGATTTGTCCAAGCAAGCAGAGTGCTCATTCTTTTCAATACTGCGAAATGGAAAGCCGCTCTGAAGGATATTTGCCAGTGGCAAAACCTCTAAATCTTCGAAGTGTATCAGCGAACCTGCATTTTATGGTGAGTAACAGGTAGACGACCCAGTGAAAATGAACTCATGCCTGCCACGAACAGTTCGCTTGTTTCGTATTGGTCCACTGATGCTACCCAAAAGCCGGGCAAATTTCGTCGCCTGAGCGACTTTCTCTGAGGACTGACGTGCAGCGCAAACTTCAACGACGCTCGAGCGCCGCCTGGATGCCGGCGCCATCGGGATAGCGGCGGAAGATAGCTCCTTCACTGTCGAAGGTGGCGCATCACTAGCGACAGGATCTTCAGCCGTAGATTTCGACTGTGGGTGCACAGTCTCCACTGAATCTCTCTTCGACAAGAGATGTGAGTAATCAGGTTCGACAGACCGCGGTGGATAGTCGGGAGGGAAATCGCTGATTTGGAAGCGGCGCACGCCGAAGTTCTTATCCGTCGAAAGGCAGTAGAGGAAGTGGTCCCAGGAATCTGCGACAGGTTGAGATGAAGGCTTGGGGGCTGCGCGACCAATGGCTGTGGATGCCAATACCCCTGGGGCGGTCTCTAGAGGCCCAATGGGCTGCTCGACGGTGCAGGGATCGATAGTCCGGAATTCGAAGGGGTCATCCCCGAATACGGAGCGCTGCATGTATGAGTGAGGTGCGCGCGGTTCGGTGTTGGGGATGCCGCGGAGTAGGGGGCCGTAGTGGGCGGGAATGGGCCCGATGGGAGGTGGGGAGGAGTCTTCAACATCGACACCGTTGATGATGAGAACCATTGCAAATAGGAGTTGAGCAGTTAAACTTGTAAAGTTGTGAGAATGGGTGAATTTGATTAACTCAGCTTCGCGATTAGGTTTATATAGCAGTCCTAGAGCAGTGTCTATTCGTCATAGGAGGAGATGTGTTCGAGGGCGAGGTGCTAGACCAGACATTAATCCTGTGCGTCTCATTTATAAACCGGTGAGACGATGCCGCCGGTAAGACTCAGAACTTGGTCCACAGTGATCTGCCAGTATCGCCGGTGGACGAGCGACAAATGGTTTCAGAAACGGACCTTCTCGTAAAATAGTACTCGTGAGAGCGACGAAAGGAAGCTAGCGCGACGACCAGAGATTGTCGTGGAGTGCCTATTGAGAGAGCTTCTGCGTAAAAAAAATTCAAGTCGGAGGTAGTTGATGCAGTACACCTGGTCCGCGGAACATGCTTTAATTCATCGCCGCGTCCACGAAAGTCATCTAGCTGGTGGCATGGTGCAGGCTGTCTTGACGCATACATTGAATATTGCCTCTGATGGATATATATGTACCTAGCGTCGACCTAATCACTCAACCTGAGAACGTACTGGTTCCACTGGCCAAAGACTATTCAACAAACCCTCGCCTGATACACCCAAAAGCAGTCGCTTCAAGGTCTTGTTTGCCCAACTGCATACTTGAATAATCATTCCCCCAATTACCGTTAAAGAGCAGTCAATATGATGTAGACCTTTCATATTGACGCGTTTCCCAGACGTCCACAGCCTACCACATGCGCCACTTCCAATGGACTCGCCGAGCGAGAACCAGTGCGTACACGCGAACATGGCGGCGACTTTGCTTGTCCTGACAACATGTTTCAGGGCTTCCCTCGATATCGGGCGTTTTCGTTGTGCTGAAAATGCGCAGCTACTTCTGTTCTGAATCTGCTAGCTAGTGTGCTGAGACAGCGTTGGTCGTTGTGTCCTGGCGATAATAGAGCGCCGTACCAAGTTACCGCAAAGGTCGGCCTATCCGCACCGCTTTCCATTGCTTTCTAGATATAGATACTGAGGTTGAGGTGAGGCTTGGCCAACTCCCGGTGCAACGGAGTTAACGAGAAAGTCTCCACGGAGCTGCGATAGCCAGTGATCGACATTTGTGCGTCCGAGTCAAAATTTCTCTTTCAATCATTGTAGGCTGTCTGTTCTTCTCAGTGAAAGCTTCGAATAATATCTGTATACCTCGGGGGTGGGTTAGCTTTGTATGACGGTTTCCCGGTTAGGCCTCCAAGACTACTAAAATTTGTACCCTGACTGCGCCAGATCCTACTTCGTTACGAGCGTGGGAGCAAATGCTGTAAAGGTTAGTAACACAACTCATCTGTTCGTTGTTACTCGTTCCATCAAGGGCGATATTCGTTGAAGTCGCAACTTCATAAGCAGTTACGATAGATGCTGAATATTTGAATACATGCTTCAACTTTGAGCTCCGAAAATGGACGTTGTTGAGAAGACAATAGAGACCGTGAAATTGAAAGGGGCTCCGAAGGATAATTCCCAGTAGTAACGCCATTTAGTCTTCCAAGAGTATCGGTAAACCTTGAAATCTTCGCAAGTTAACACACAGGAGGATCAGTTAAGAAGAATGACTGACTTGCCACGAGCATTTCGTCTTGGACGTATTGGCCCACTGATACTCCCCAAAAGTTGTGCTGATTCTGTCGCCTGTACTGTTTTCGCTGAAGAATGAGCGACACAGCGAGCTTCGATAGCGGTCGGACACCTTCTCTGCGGGCGAGATACCGGAGCGATCGGGATCGCGGAGAAACGGATATCCTCCTCCACTGTCGTAGGCGCAATGCTTGACGCATCGGCGGCAGTTGGACAAGCAGTAGCCACTGAGATTTCCGACGGCGCAGTCCTCAGGCGCGGCGGAACACTCTCAACAGATCGCGGTGAGTAATCGGGAGGGAAATCAGAGGTGTCGAAGGGGTGCGAGCAGCCCATCGACTCCTTGCGAAAGGCACGGTAAAGAAAGTGTTCCCAAGGTTCTGCTGGAGGGTATGCCGAAGGCTTCGCCGCTGGTCGAGCTGCAGCGGTGGGTGCCAGTACGCCTGGGGCGGTCTCTAGCGGTCCAAGTGGTTGATCCACAGTAGAGGGATCAATACACCTGAACTCGAAGGGTCCATCGCCGAAGACGGCGCGCTGCATAGACGAGTGAGGTAGGCGCGCTTCCGTGTTTGGGATACCACGGAACTTGCAGACGTAGTCTTCGGGAATGGGGCGTATAGTAGGCCCAGAGAAACCTTCGATATCGACACCGTTAATGATGGGGACCATAATGGAAGCGTTAGGTTGGCCAATGTAAAACAAGATTGAGAGTCTGTGTGGTTAGTGATTTCGACAACACATCAAAACAATTCCATGTTTGAAAGCCCTGCGCGTCTCAATCACCGCGGGGGCTAAGACTCATTAATCACAGAGAAATCAGTTGTTGCATTTCCACATTGATACCACATGCGACCCGAAAGCCTACCAGAACTCGTCTCCGTAATTAAACAAAAGCTCTTCCCCCAATGCGATAGTCCTAACTGCAGAATGTAAGCTCGTCTTACAATGGACTGGAAGCAGATTTCAACTCACGAGCATGAAACGAAATCCTATGCTCCCCGTTAACGAGCTTGACTAATGACCAAGTTCATCTCATGTCAATTCTTCAACCAAGCACATCAGTAACGCACCTTCTGGGATGCAGTTCGCATCCTCCTTGCTATGATTCATGTACCGCGTTTCATTGCAGATATAGGAGCTATCAATGGACACTTCACTATTGAGTCGGAAGACGTAGCTCCTTCTTCGATGGTTCGCAAGTTCGCTGTAATCACATTAGAAGACAAGAGGTGGGAGAGAGAATGGGAAACCTGGATACCTTCGGGAATCGACGGTAGCATCGTAGATCAATTCGCCAACGTATTCTACGCCGCCATCAATGTTAGATTGGCGGTGAAAGAGCATGATGCGAGCAGACCTGAGATGAATTCGCCTTTCTTAATTGTTTCTGCAGCAAATAGTCCACGGCCCCATTGGCTTTCCTTGACCTCAAGTTCCTGTGAATTGGCTGTTGTCGGCAGTCTCACTATCGCGTATATACGACTCGCATACCTTACAGACACCGCGTTGTATGAAAGCGTTCTTACATCGTCCTAAAACGGCGTCTACCGCAAGTAGGTGAGCGTCAAGTGAATACCAATCAAAAAGACTCGTACCTCTACAAGCTTATTAGTACTAGTACGCTTTCAAAAGGATGCTGGAACTCACGCAGCTTCGCAATTCGTACAGACTTCTGGATCACACTCCATACCTGCGGCGTAACAAGGACATATTTTGGTCCTGCAGGTCCGCTGACAGTTGCAGCCGCGTCGGCGGCGAATGCCTGAACGAGGCTTAGCCAAGAGAACAACTCGGAGAAGCGCAAGAGCTTTACATGGTCGATGTTCGCATCGACAAGCAGCTTCGCAGTAAGCGCCATTAGCAAAGCAAGGACAGGAGTCGTCTGCACAGCGTCCGTCATGAGAACACGGTGCGTTACTGCGATGGCGTGTTAGTAAAGTCCGTCAACACAAAATGCGCACGTACGGTCTGAAAATATTGGGGTCACGAATATCTACGAAAGGCTGAAGCAAGCTATTGAATTCAAAAACAACGAGGACTGACCTTCTTCTTTCAAATTTGCGGGTCGCATTCGTGGCTGCTGGAAAGCAGCCTTGCGAGTGGGTCTCTTGGGAACCTGATCGTCTGGGATAATGTTCGCGCGATGTTTGAAAACCTGTGCGGCTAGATTTCGGAGCTCCGCAGGGATAGACGACGATGATAGAATACCTCACGACATGGCTTCATGCATATTTCAGCCAGTTTACACGGAAACAAGTCCGGAGAATAGTCCAAGGTTAGTGTCAACACGTCCATGTCGTCGCTACTCCATTTCGCGGCGTTCTAGCGCGTGTCAGATAGGCGCGCTCCCCGAGAGAGAAAGAGTAGCTCACTTCCGTAGTCACCACTTCAGAGGCAGGCGATGTATGATTGAAGAAACAGTCATCCCCGCAAGGAGCCGCTGAGCTGTTAAGCAATCGGCGATTTAAAACCTTTGCAGGGACCTCTCTTGGCATATGATTCGGATTGACTGGAAATAGTAGTGTTTAGCCTGCGTTAATAGTAGGATTGCGGTTCATACGATGAACAGAGCAACAAGGCGTGACACAGTTAAGGTTACTGCAGAAATAGGAAGCCATGTCAAGAAATTCTTTCTTGAGGGACGAGGTTTCTTGGTCAGGCTGTGGAGATGAGGCACTAGCGGCCAAGGGTGGCCATGAAAGAGGATCTCTAGGAGAGGAATCACTATACAATTGTTTCTACGACGAGAAACATACCGCATATTTCTCGTGAACCGAACACCAAGATCACCAGCAGAGCTGTCGCCGAGAAGCTTCATCTGAAGGAGGTCGGACGCGTCAATTTCGCGGTCGGAAAGGCCACACGATTCTTTTAGTCTTCGCGCGGCTTCTAGAACGACAATTTCAGCTATACATAGGGTTAGCACAGAAGAAATAGACGAAGTTGTAAGATGTACTGTTTGGATCAAAATTGGTGCTCCAAGCGAAGTACTTGTACTGTTCAGCGTGGTCGAGGTGGGCGAATCTTGGGTCTTCGGCGAAGGGCATAAATTGCATATGGTTGGAATCATCGCCCCAGTGGATGTTCCTGTTCGTCAAAGAAGACGACTCGTACGGCGACACAGGAGAAAGCTTGGGCTCAATGACAACAGTTTTAATTGGAGGTCGCGCTAGAGTAGAGCCATCGATGTCTTGTAGCTCAAAGAAGTCCTCTTCGGTGTCGGCTGATATGTCTGCGTCAGGATGAATGAATGGCCTTCGTTGGGCGTCAATAGTTGCCATTTCCTGGTAAGAAAGCGGATTCGGCGCAGCGAGGCTTGCAATCGTCGCCTCGGTGTCCTTTTTCTCCCATTCGTAGAAGTCTTGCCACGTTTCCTCCACTATGCGACGAGCAGAGTCTGACTTCTCCATATGCTAAGCTAGACAGTAGGAGAATCATTATCATCATAAGACGCGACGTGAGATAAAATGGCGGACGTTGTCAGAAAACTAGTCAACGATGCAGGTCATTCGTCAAGCACGCTTCTGGAGTGTATGTGTAATGTTTCACCTCTCAAGTAAGTAAGACGGCGGAGATGAGGGTGGTGTTGCTCGTCGGTGATGATTGTTGAGAACAAGGGTGATCGATCACGGGACGCCGGAACTAACAAAATAAAAACAGGATTTTGCCTGTGCGAGTTCATCTGCAACACGGACGAGAGCAGGGACGTGAGAAGGCTGAAAAGATGTGTCCCATAGAGACACAAATGGACGAGCCAATCTCGGGATAAGCTAAATAGGGTGAAGACGGACGTTGACCACTACCATGAAGCAATGTTGAATGCTCCCGCCAGACTCATTCACAGGGTATGGATGTCGGACAGAGGTTGGTCGGTGTTAGTTGCCCTCAGGCCCAGTGCTGTGGACATCGAACACCGATGTGAGCTTTGAGGGGAAAAGGCTTTTCTTTTTCTTTTCGATGAACAAGTGTGATTGCGTCTGAGTCTGGGCCGCCTTTCCTCCAAGATTTTGGGGTTACGCACGCCCGTCGGATGTTGCTCTGTGTGCATATGGGTCTAATGGTAATCGTAGTAGTGTTCCGCCATCGACTATGTAAGTAAGAATACAAGGCCGGCGGCAGGATGAGTCAAGATGGGGGATTTGAAAGGAAAACATAGCCCGACAATTGTGATAAGCGAAGTGAATTTACTATTTGGATAGATAGATAGATAGATATATTTTAGCCTGCATCTAGCCCTTAAAGAACACAGCAGCGGTCCCGTACTACAATAACTACTATACAGTATACTGCTACGGCACCAAACCTTTTCCCAACATTGTCAACACAGGTCAGCCCCCGTAAGGTATGCCCGGATTAAGTCTGCTGGGGAGGATGGAATACAATCACACATACCAGTCAGGTATATACATAGGTACCCCCGTACCACCGTCATTACATCAACGTCGTTGCACTCCATCACCAATTTCCACCATTGCAGCGGTGCCTGTGCACATCCTTTCAACTCTGGAAACAGCCGCCATACATTGCTCAACATGACCGAGGATAATTGGACTAGGACTGGCACAGCACACTCCAGCATCACATAAAACTCATCCTCAACGCCTTCCTCACACAGGCGCCACAGGTGCCACTCCCAAGGGAGAGGGTTGTTGTTATGAATCGCCATATTTTCACACTTTCACATCTTATCATATCTTATCGGGGGCCTTGTCTTATCAACCAACGGACCGTTTCATCATCTGTTTCGTCACCGATCATACCCCTTTTCATTACCAAAGCCGTACTCATGTTGGACACACGTCCAACACATGGATGACATCATACATGCCGATACCTCATGGACTCCCTATTGTATACACACCGCCGACACTCATAGTACACATGGTCGTTTCAGTATTATTACTTACATGCAGTTACCACTCGTATTTAATGGTTTCACGGACTAGTAGCATACAACACTGGGTCAAGGGCGTGGAGCATCCCTAGTGGAAACGCGTATGGACAAGGAGTCTCAAACACAGACTTACTAGTATATAAGCAGTAGTGTAGTATCATTGTACTTTAGTTCCGATCTCGTTTATACACCTGGCCTAGCCTAGTCTTACGAACGCGAACATTTTCTTCCTTAAGTTCTTGCTGTGGTACCTGGTTGAGTCCCGTGGCTTAGTCAGTCGCTAACAGAAGATCGGAACTACTTTCTACCACCTACCACACATCCCTGATCGTCGATCAGCACTTTGCTGTTTGATCATCGCACCATTTCCCATCCCTTTCCTGTTTACAGATCGACGGATTCCTAATCCCAGCGCACGTCCGCATACGTGTGTATTGGTCCCAGTAGCGCCGGCTAACAGTTAGAGATAACTGCCTCGGGTGCTGGAAGAAGCCGCTCTCACGAGAACGAACTTTTGGCAGTTGCACTTCAGTGGGCGCTGTTTACGGGACAACCCCCGTTCCCAGGAAAACTTCGGCTTACCTCACACCAGAGAGACGTCGGCTGGGCAATTGCGAACTTGTGACGAGCTCTTGGGCTCCGTAGATACGTAGTCAGTAGCCGGTAAAATAGAGTAGACAGTTACGATACCTACCTACTTCACTTACCTTACGATACACATCATCATTCCCCACCCTACCAAGTCCTGGATTCTATTTCAGATCTAGGCGATCCCTCCCTATTCATCCAAACCTCTATTCCCTCACCCGTTTCATCCAAATCCGCATCACCCATATCCCCACTTTACCCTTTCACTCTCCAATCCCATCACCCCGATCCATCATGTCCAACGAAGCACCCGAAGCCGCTCATCACACACCCGCTCATCACGCCAATGACGAAACCAAAGGCCGATCCCTTGTCAACAAGCCTTATGACTATGACGGGGACAAGTCCAAGTACAAGAGCTGGTGGCGATCGATGTTCACATACATCCGTGACAAGAAGAACAACCTCACATCGGACTCCGAAAGGATTGATGTTGTTCTCTCCTACATCCGAGGAGATCACGTTGATGCATGGGTCCAGAACTACTCGGACCAGAACTTCGACGAGGAAGAAGAGGAATGGACAGTCTCTTGAACGGAGTTAAGGAGACTTGAAGGAGCGATTTGTGGATTCCAACCTCGCGCAGATGCGCAAGATCAGATTGAACGGTTGCGCCAGGGGCAAGACACCGCTCAAGATTTCTTTCAGAAGTTCGAGGTCCTGCTTACTCAGGCGGATATCGAAGAATGACGCATTTGTCGTGCGACTTCTCGAGACCAATGTCAACGAGAAGATCATCGACCAGATCTATGGCAGCCGAGATGGGTTGCCAAGAAGTACAAGGATTGGAAGGCACAGATCATTCAGATCGATCAGCTATGGAGAAGGCGGGCGGCGAGCAAGAGGTCCGGCATGCAGTCCCGGCCCAAGCTCCGCAGGGGCTACATCGAGAGTAACCCTACGAACCCACCCCCGACGCCGATCACACGACGAGATGCACCGGCGTTACCTATGGAGGACCGGCAGACCGATGGACATCGACAATGCACGTCGAAGGGACTTTGTTCAGCTGTGGCGAACACGGCCATGTCAGCAGGTTCTGTCCGAAGAAGGGTCGACCCCAGACGATTCGGGGTTATGGACTGAAATGAACGACGAGGAGAAAAGAAGCTGGCCAAGAGTTGGGTTTTGCGAAGCTCCCGCAGTAGACGCAGTCCTGCCGGAGCAGTCATTAAGGAAAGGGTCGTCAGATGCAGAATCTATTTAAGTACGGGTACTGAAACATCTAAAATATCATCGACGACTTTACCACCAAAACCTGCGAAAGAAAGATTTGAGCCAAATACGCCCGAGTGGATCGCACAACGGCTAAGAGAGGATGACGTGTCGAGAGCAGTGGGAATTCTGAGAGCATGGATGCCGGAGCGGAGAGAAGAGAAGCGACGGAGGAGAAGTGATGGCGATCAGAGCGTTGACAAAGGAAGCTGCGGTGGAAGTTGTGACGGAGTTGAAAAAGTCGAGGAAGTACATCCGGGGAACAAAGGGGCAGGACATGAAACTCCGAGTAACCATAGAGAGCGTACACACAGGCTCTGAATGGGAAACGAGTGCCCTTCTTGACAGTGGAGCAACGGGTTCTTGTGTCAATAAAGAATTCGTCGAGAAGAACGGACTCCCGATCAAGGAGTTACCGGTCAAGCTCCCTGTCTACAATGCGGATGGAACCCTAAACGAGGGAGGGCAATCGAAGGTTTTGTGGAGGTACGAATGAAGATGGTGATCACGCCGAAAAGATTAGTTGGCCGTCACCAATCTTGGCAAAACAAGCATCTTTTTGGGGCTAGATTGGTTACAATATCACAACCCCACGATCAACTGGACGAATCCACGTTGTCTTTTGATCGATGCCCAGACCGTTGCGGCTACCTACCCGAGTATAACTCGCCGGAAGATGAAGGAGAAGACGTAGAAGAGAAGTTGGAAGAGGGAGAGCGTTTGTTCTGGATGGACTGGGACAACTATCGCAAAAGCGGTGAAAAGCTGAGATCACAACAGCCTTCATCCGCTGCTGCACCTTACATGAGGAATTCTCCGATGTATTCAGCAAGGCGGATTTGACAAGTTACCGGAGCGAAGACCCTGGGATCACGCGATAGAACTTACGCCTGGTTCAAACCGGTTGACTGTAAGGTTTATCCCTTAGCCATCCGAGCAGAAGGCGTTAGACAAGTTCTTGGAGGAAAACATACGCACGGGACGCATACGGCCATCAATCTCACCCATGGCGTCACCATTCTTCTTTGTCAAGAAGAAGACGGAAGCCTTCGGCCAGTGCAGGATTATCGGAAGTTGAACGACATGACAATCAAGAACCGATACCCCTTGCCGTTGATTCAGGAGCTTATCGACAAGTTGAAGGGAGCAAAGGTTTTCACGAAGATGGATGTCAGATGGGGTTACAATAACATCCGGATCAAAGAAGGTGATGAGTGGAAAGCGGCGTTTAGAACAAACCAAGGCCTGTTCGAGCCCTCAGTCATGTTCTTCGGACTTACAAACTCGCCGGCAACGTTCCAATCGTTCATGAATCACATTCTGAAGGAATTGATTGACGACGGACATGTTATCGTTTACTTGGACGATATACTTATCTTTACGAACACTCTCGAGGAGCATAGACAGATTGTACGAAGGGTATTAGAAATATTACGAGTAAATAAGTTGTATTTAAAACCCGAGAAATGTAGTTTTGAGGCACATACTGTAGACTACTTAGGAGTTATTGTTGGAGGAGGAGAAGTGAAGATGGATCCGGCAAAAGTGGCCGTAGTGAAGGAATGGAAGGAGCCGACGAAGAAGAAGGAAGTACAGTCATTCCTGGGTTTCTGCAACTTCTACCGACGTTTCATCCGGGGATTTGCGGGAGTAGCGAAGCCATTGACATCGCTAACCGGGAAGGGCGAGTGGGTTTGGGGCATGGAGCAGCACGAGGCGTTTGAGGAGTTGAAACGAGGATGACGGAAGAACCCGTTCTGATCGTACCACGCGACGACGGCAAATTTCGAGTCGAGGCAGACTCCTCGAACTATGCGAACGGGGCGGTTCTTTCCCAGTTGGTTGACGGAAAATGGAGACCAGTAGCCTTTCGGTCTCGCGCGCTGAACGAAGTAGAGCGCAATTATGAGATCTATGACAAAGAGATGATGGCATTATGGACTCAATTGACGACTGGAGACAATATCTCCTTGGAGCAAAGGAAACGGTGGAGGTGTTTACCGATCATCAAAACCTCCAGTACTTCCGGAAGCCACAGAAGTTGAATCGGAGGCAGGCGAGATGGGTTACGGAGTTGGCGGAGTATGACATACAGATGATTCACAAGCTGGGCAAGACGATGGGGAAAGCTGATGCCTTGTCAAGGATGACAGGCCTTGAGAAGGGGGAAAAAGATAACGAAAACGTTGTTTTACTCAAGCCAGAGTTTTTTATTTCACAAATTCAATTCTCTTTACATACAGTAGATACACCAGAGGACGAATTACTTAACAAAATCAAACAAAGAAAAGGAAACAAAGACAGATACGTACAAAAAGCATTAGAAAACAAAGAAAAAGGATGGGAAGAGAAGGAAAATGGACTTATTATGTGGAAAGATCGTATTTACATACCAAAGGACAAGGAATTGCGGGGAAAAGTTATCGGAATGCATCACGACGCACAGCTTGCAGGGCATCCCGGAGGATACAAGACCCTCGAGCTGATCACACGTACCTATTGGTGGCCAGGAATCAGCCGAGATGTCCGCGAATACGTGGAAGGGTGTCAGAAATGCCAAGTTACAAAGTCACATCGCACAAAACCGGCTGCACCCCTCCATCCTATAGACGTACCAAGCGAACCATGGGAGAAAGTTGGGACGGACATGATCGGCGAGTTGCCGGAGTCGGGAGGATACAATGCGATCAGCACGTTCGTGGACCATTTCACAAAGCGGTTACGCATTATACCAACACACACCACCCTGACGTCAGAAGGCATGGCTCGTATTTACCGCGATCGAATCTTCCCCATACATGGATTGCCGCGACAGATGATACACAATCGAGGTCCGCAATACCACTCGCATTTCATGAAGGAGTTATACCGGCTGTTGGGCATTGAAGGGAACTTCACGACGGCGTACCATCCACAGGCAAATGGGCAAACAGAACGGTTGAACCAAGAGATAGAACATTTCTTACGGTTATTCGTCAATTACCATCAGAACGACTGGCATGAATGGTTACCCTCTGCCGAATTCGTTTACAACGATCGGGTACACTCAGCAACCAAGGTTACTCCGTTCTTCGCAGACATGGGCAGACACCCCTACAAAGGCACCGCTCCGAAAACGGCATCGAGAAACGAGACTGCGCAGGAGTTTGCCGACGGCATGAGGAAAACATGGGACGAAGTGGGGTCGGCATTGAAGATGGCAAAAGAGGACATGAAACGGTTTTATGACAGGAAGCGGATAGACGCAGTAGAGTACAAGGAGGGCGACAAAGTATGGCTGGAAGGGACGAATCTCAGCACGGACCGACCAATGAAGAAGCTTGATGACAAACGTTTCGGGCCGTTCAAAGTGATCAAGAAAGTTGGGACGAGCTCTTACAAGCTCCAGATTCCTCACACGTGGAAAAGCATCCATCCCGTGTTCAATGAGGCCCTGTTGACGCCTTACCACAAGCCCCAATTTCCGACGCAACCCCGAGACACGCGTCCACCACCTGTGCTGGAAGGAGCCGAACCGGAATGGGAGGTTGAGAAAGTGGTGAATTCCCGGAAGTACCGCGGGGGTTTTCAATACAAGGTTCACTGGAAGGGTTATGGCACACACGAGCAGACATGGGAACCGGCATGCAATCTCAAGAATGCCGAAGAAGCTATTCACGATTTTCACCGACAGTACCCGAACAAGCCAAAGCCACCTGCGCTTGCTCGAATTGAAGTCCCTATGTCGTAGTTTCCATCACATTTATTCCCACCCATGCCACTGCCTGACACCGAACCCCTTGACGTCACGCTACCCTCTGCAGCCCTCATGGAGCAACTCTGACACAGAATGGAACTTGCGCCTTAAGGAGGGGGTGATGTTATGAATCGCCATCTTTTCACACTTTCACATCTTATCATATCTTATCGGGGGCCTTGTCTTATCAACCAACGGACCGTTTCATCATCTGTTTCGTCACCGATCATACCCCTTTTCATTACCGAAGCCGTACTCATGTTGGACACACGTCCAACACATGATGACATCATACATGCCGATACCTCATGGACTCCCTATTGTATACACACCGCCGACACTCATAGTACACATGGTCGTTTCAGTATTATTACTTACATGCAGTTACCACTCGTATTTAATGGTTTCACGGACTAGTAGCATACAACACTGGGTCAAGGGCGTGGAGCATCCCTAGTGGAAACGCGTATGGACAAGGAGTCTCAAACACAGACTTACTAGTATATAAGCAGTAGTGTAGTATCATTGTACTTTAGTTCTGATCTCGTTTATACACCTGGCCTAGCCTAGTCTTACGAACGCGAACATTTTCTTCCTTAAGTTCTTGCTGTGGTACCTGGTTGAGTCCCGTGGCTTAGTCAGTCGCTAACAGTTGTGTTGTCCTTCTGGTCTCGGCACCCACTTGGCCGCCTCCACCACCAAGACATGAGAGCCTGTAATCATACACACTAGAGCCGTCCGGTGAGCAGGTACTCAAAGCATTAAATAGTTCCGGAGTATAGCTGTCTTGTAAGTCCACCAACCACTGCTAAGCTGTTGCCTCCTGTTCAGCAAGAGAGGAAGGCACTGTGCTGCTAGTTCCACTCCTATTTGATCCTTCCATGTCTGTCCCACCAAGGTGCACAGGCCGTCGACGCCTTGAACCTGTTATGAATTGCCATATTTTTACATTTTCACATCTCATCATATCTTATTGGGGGGCTTGTCTTATCAACCAACGGACTGTTTTATCATCTGTTTCATCTACAATCATACTCCTTTTTATTTCCAAAGTAAACACATGGATGATTTTTATTTCCAAAGTATTACACATGTCGAACACATGGATGACATCATACATGCCGATGCCTCATGGACTTCCTATTGCACGCACACCAACAACACTCGTAGCACACATGGTTGTTTCAGTATTATTACTTACATGCAGTTACCACTTGTATTTAATGGTTTCACGGACTAGTAGCATACAACATTGGGTTAAGGGCATGAAGCATCCCTAGCGGAAACACATATAGACAAGGAGTCCCAAACACAGACTTACTATTATATAAGCAGTAGTGTAGCATCATTGTATTTTAGTTCTGATCTCGGTTATACACCTGGCCTAGCCTAGTCTTACGAACGTGAACACTTTCTCTTTCAGTTCTTGCTGTGGTACCTGGTTTAGTCTCGTGGCTATAGTCAGTTGCTAACAGAAGATCAGAACTACTTTCTACCACCTACCACACACCCCTGATCGTTGATCGGCACTTTGCCGTTTAATCATTGCACACTTCCCTATTCCC
>JADNYV010000178.1:0-73737 GCA_015501055.1 Mucidula mucida
GTTTGGGGTGTTGTCTGCTACTAGACCTTCTATTATCGTTGCAACTGGGAAAGCCGCCAGCCGTGGCGGACAGCTTGCGCTCTCCTCCGGTGCTGCCCTCGCCGCAATCACAGTCGCTCTTTGCCCACACGTACACTCTGTGTCATATTGTATCCCGAATTAATCTGCATCTATACTTTGGGTTTACACCATCAGCACCGACCGCGTTAGCCACGCTAAAGAAGGAGCTGGATTGTGGCAGCAAACTTTACCGATGCAGTTTCGGATATCTTTAGGGCACCAGCCGGAGCAGAAAGTTCTTGAAGTCAACATGTTCTATCACGTCGCTGTGATACTGCTTTATCGCCCTTTGTGAGTGCTCGAGTTTTTCCACGTCGCTTCCGACTTAGTCCTATCTACAGTTACAAGGACAAGAGCAAAGTCGGCGTATTTCTCGACGCTGCCTCGACGTTCAACATGCTGCTGGAGAAGTATCGTAATACCGACACTTCTCCTTCCTTGCTCTCCGTATCTAGTCCGAGTATGATTTACCTCATTTTCACAACGGCGATTGCCCATTTGTCCGGCTACAAGTATAAAGAAAAGACTGAATCCCACTCGACGACGGCCGCGCTGCAAACACAGCTGCATCTGCTTCACTGCTTAGAAGCGCTCAAGGCTATCGGGGGCACTTGGGAGCTCGCGCGGCGGTGTTGGCGGACGCTCGACCGATTAATGGAGGTAGAGGGGTTAAGGCCGTCCGTTCCAGGCGAGGTGAAGCGTAAGCGGGACGGGGACGACAATCCTCCGCCACGACAGCGGGAAGAGCCGACGAGTACTACCGCATTGATGTTTCCTCCGTCGACGACAGAGGGGTCGTTCCCACTGGGAGATATGAACTTTAGCCCGCTGCTCTTGCCAGCAGACTATTTCGATCCGAGTCTGAACATGGCGTGGTTGCCGGATGTGGGTTCGGGATTGTGGGATGGCGAGTGGGATGAAAAGTTTTGGGGGAAGAGCTTGATGGGTCTTGGATTGGATGGGGTTTCCTTAAGCCAGGATATCTAGTACTTATTTATTTATGTAGCTGATCTATCGTGTACAGTGTAATATACTTGTACAGACATCTAACCTTGATTAGATACTCTTTGACGCGTCTCAGGTTCAAAGCTGGTACAATCAGCGCAGGGCAGGACGGCGAAGGGCAATCAACCTTGTACCCCAATAATGGATATCTGAGGAAGGACTCGGTAAGCCTCCTGATTCATATCGAATGATTGGCTGTCCCTCAAATACTAGCGCCCTGCGCTTACTCAATGTGTGGCGTTCCTTGAGTCTTACATTAAATTCCAAAACTGCTTCACAGTAAACAGAATTGTACGCATCGCACCTACCTCTCTTAGTTTAATTGCCTTCTAGCTCTTTCAAAGGGACGTTTCAGACGGCCGAGATGTTGTGTTGAGCGAGATTATGTTATCGACCCACTGCCCATCATCTACATACTTCAGGTTCATCCACTACTTACTATGGATCTAGACAGTCGGTACGGTGTCTTCCGGCGCATGATCCGCCTTCAAAGCTTCAGGCTTCCACTCGAACTACATGCACGGCAGGGCTCAACCACCTAGAATGCTCTTATGACCGGTCCGGTGTCGTAGTGAGCTCGTCTTGACAATATTGCGCCAGATGATATGATGACTTTCAAAGTGCCGACGCGCAGATGATCACACTCACGTTTATTGAGCTCTCGGGGGTAAACGAAGAGCTGATTTAGTTCCGGGTCCTCCAATCACCGCTATCGCACTAGAGATCCACTTCGCCAAGCCAGAAACACGTCTCACTGGTAATAATCCATCTTCTGGGACATCTCAAGGCCATACTAGTGTATCACCCACTAACGAGCCACTCAGAATCGCAGCTTTGCCACTCGTAATTGATCGCGTCGGCGGAAAACACATAATCCTCGATCATACTGCCCTGGAACAAGCCCCTTCCGTCTCCTCAAAAGCGAGCCCACGAAACAACATGACCCTCCCTTCACAACAACAACTCGGAGAAGCATGTCCAAACCAAACTTCGCGATCGCGAGCTTGTCCTTAGGCTCGTGTCTGTACCACTCTCTTCCGACCAAAGTCGAAGTCGCCGCGAGCCTCGGATATGATGGCTTGGAGATATTCATTCCCGACTTTGAAGCCTTCGTCGACGAGGTGCGCAATGGCGCGCACCGACAGCTTTTCCCCAAATCATTTACTTTGCCGTCCCTATCGACCGAGGCGCTCGAACGCGAATGCGCAAAGGCAATTACCACCATGGCGGATGGCCTTGGACTCTCTCTCCCGCTCTTCCAGCCTATCAGGAACTTTGAGAACTTCAGGTCGGAGGAGGAGCTACAAGCTGGCTTGGACGGCATCGAGAGATGGCTGAAGCTCATGGAGCACTTCCGATGCGATCTCGTCCTAGTCTGTTCCAACTACGTGCCGGGCAGCCCTATCACGGACGACTATACCTTCGAGATGTACCTCGATGCACAGGTACATGCGTTTACTCGTCTCGGATACCTGGCGGCGGGGTATAATGTCAGGATCGGGTATGAGCCTTTGGCGTGGGGTACGGTGATCGACAACTGGGAACAGGTTTGGGAGGTCGTTCGCAGAGTGGATCTCCCCAATGTTGGCATCATCTTGGATTCCTTTAATTCGCTGTGGGTTTCATGTTTTGTGTTGAGGAGTAGCGTACTCACATATATATAGTGGAAACCAATACGCCGATCCTGGGACATCGTCGTCCATTCGAGTGGGACAGACTCTTGCTGGAATGATGGAAAACTTGGAAAAGCTTTCACGAACTATCTCCGGTGACAAGATCTTCATATATCAGCTCGCCGATGCTGCCAAACCTGCCCAACCCGTCTCTGATGGCCCCGACGCCCCCCGTAGGATGACATGGTCGCGTGCATCGCGCGTCTTCCCGTGTGAACCATGTGAAGATGAGCTGCCCATACAAAACGTATCCCTGGACGAAGTCAACCCGCCAAGCGGGTATCTTGGGTTCTTACCAGTTGTTCAGATGACGAAGCTGGTTCAAGCGACTGGGTACGCCGGCTGGTGGAGTCTGGAGGTCTTCAACAAGAGTCTGTTGGAGCAAGATGAAGGATGTACATGGCGTCATGGACGGAGGGGAATCGATGGACTGAACAACTTATGGGAGGTGATTTCAGACGAACACTCCGGTGACATTCCAAGTATTGGGACGCCGGAGTTGGTTGAAGGGGAGCTTAGCGAGAGTGACGAGAGCTTGGGGAGCTTTGAGGCTACCATTGATCACGTCGCACCTGTGCCCAGGAAAGCGCTCGTGAGGGAGACCATCGAGGAATGGCAGGTACAAACAGAGCTTCCTATTCAGTAATCGTTGGGCCATTTTGTTTCATTTGCTGTTTGATATATGCTTCAGTTCAATCAAGGAATGTTGTAACACAGTATACGCACATATATAAGGGATGGAATGGTATCGTTCGTGCAGTTGTATTGTTGTGAGCCCGTAAAAGGAAGAGAAACGTTTGAAGCGATGATGATCGTATTTGGACAAGGTCCATCCTCACAGTTCCTCTGACCCAAGACTGTTAAACTTTTCAATGAGTGCTTTAGTAGATCGTTACTTACTAGAACGTGGGTCTGAGCGGGAATGCATGGTGAGACCCAACAAGGAATAAATAATCAGCTTTGTCTAAAGCCACGTCCGACCTGAAGCCGGCGTCTTTCACCACGAACGGATATCATGACAGTGTTGGGCGGGCATCTGCCCGACATGTCAGTCAGATTGCTGAATAAGCAAAAGACACCTGTCGGACAGAGGCGGACAGATGTCGGTGTCTAACCGGCAAAACCGGTGTTGCGTTGCCGTAGCCGGATGACTGCGATCGTCTTGATTGTTCCCTCTCTTTCCTCCTTTCTGTCACCATCTTCTCACTGACTGAGAATGTGCGCACAAACAACGCTTCCAGTGCTTTACTAAGTCTGTTTTCATGTCCCTTTCATCGAATAACTACCATTTTTCTCCCGCTATCAATCCGATTGCAAGATAAATACTGAGCTATTGAGTCGTCACTTCCCATCATCCCTCGAACCACCGCAAATGCCCAAAGCCGACGCCTCTGGGTGGTACAGAGACTACATCGTGCGAACGGCTCAGTGTGTTCGGTAACACATTAACAAAACTTCGTACACGATTAGGCCTCGACAACCTCACTCGGCTCTCAGAACTCAAGTTGCACATTCGGGATCAGCACCTTCGTGCAAAGGAAGCACGGGAACGGCTGAAGAGACAATTTGGCGTAGACAAGGAGAATATGGAGCGGGCTCGAAGGGCACAGGAGGCTGAACGTCAGGGAACAGCGACCCAGGCTACTACCTCAAATCAGAGTGACGATGACGAGGACATATCAATGACCGGTAGGCTTCAACCCGAGTCTCATGCTTTTTTCCAACTAACAGCACCTGATAGATGTAGCATCCACAGAGCAAAGGCCCCGGAACTCGTTTAGGACATTCATCGAGAACCAGTTGCAGGCTATCGACGCGGATGCTGACGACAATGTTGATGAAGTTCCTGGCTTCGCAACGGACATATTATCATGAGTCATCTTGCGACGATCCATGCGTCTGCAATATCGCGGCCAGGGGCCTTTCCAGCGCGATACAATTTTAGGTGAGTGTCCACGCTGAAGACTTCGCTCATTTATGACCAATCTTGCTGTAGACTGAGCGGAAAACTATCAGCATGCTTAATATTGATCGCAAGCTTCTACCTAGACTGTCCGCCAAGAGTTATCACACTGTTTCTTGCAACAAACACATCTCGCCGGTGCGATAAAGTAGCTGGCCACCTTTGGTGCCGCGTTGCTTGAACAGAGACTCAAAGACTTGTTCACATCATATGGCGTGCATTTATGTTGAGGCACCACCCACCTAGTTTCAGCAGTCACCACGCCTAAGGGCATTCTAGCGAGAATGGGACGTTATCTGTGAAGACATCGGACTTCGCGTAGGACGATATGGCTTCCAGATATCTGCCTCGGGTGTTGTTTTTGCACACCGAGTTCCCCGTTATTGTTCCAAAACTCACCATCTTAGTCGTTCTTAAAGAACAAGAAACATGCGAAAAAAACTCTGTCAAATCTAGGCACTGATCTCAACAATACAGTCTCCTCATGGAATAAGACGTTAACACTGTGGCGCGTTTAGATGCCAAGTAAGCCAAGCTTACACGTCTGTTTTCAGTACTGCTTACTATTTTTTCAAGAGACTACAGGTGTAGTAATTTGGAGGCGACGATCACGAAACAGGTCCATTCTTCAAAAGGATTTACCAGATTCACTGGGCGTTTTGAGGCTGAACACATTGCTTTTAGAGATTAAGATGCACTGGCAGCGAAGAAATTTTCCATCCTTGTTCAGTCTCACAAATCATGCGTTCCACTCCTCCTCGTCCGAAGTTCTCGCTTCTTTCCACGAGGTGACTAGAACAGTTAGCGATAAGGATTGAGTATTTAACGGAACATGACTGTCAGTACCCGATGAACTACAAGATCTCTTCATCTCTTGCGTATCATGTTCGCCTCCCTCGTCGTTTTTGGTTTCGTTGCCTCCGCCTTCGCGAGTCCGTTGAAGCGATTCGATGGTCTGACCGTGACCTTGTCTGGACCCGCTACGAACGTCAGCTCTATTGCTGACCTCAAGTTCACGGCCACCGTGACCAACTCGGGCACAGACGATGCGAAGATCTTGAAGTACGGCACCATTTTGGACGATACACTCCCGACGAGATCGTTCACTGTCACCAAAGACGGTGAAACTGTGCCCTTCACTGGTGTCAAGGTAAATCTGTTGATGGAACATTGTGTACGTAGCTAATATCTTCCATCTCACAGATAACCGTGTCGTTGGAGGACGCTGATGATTCTGCGTACGCGTTCATAGCAGCAGGCGAGACCATCACCGTCCAACATGATGGTAAGGCCATGCCAACCTTCATATTCGCGCGCACAAGTGTTAACGCGACGTTTAGTGTCTTCTTTGTTCGACTTCAGCTCTGCTGGTCAAGGTACTTTTACCTTTGAGCCCGTTACCAACTTCCGTGTCGCGACCCCGGAGGCCAGCATCATCAGCGAGAGCCAGATGGACCGCATCGAAGCTAGTGCCGAATCAATTGACGTTTTCGTCTCCGGTGACTTGGCCAAGCGTGAACTCCATGAGCGCAATAAGCGTGCTGTCAACATCTGCACAAACGCTTCCCGCAAAAGCTTCATCGACTCTAGGCATGTGTTGCTAATTGCTGAGGTATCAAAACGATTGCTGAATGTTCTACAGCTACACTGAAGCTAAGGCTTTGGCATCTGGGGCTTCGTCCTACATTTCCAGCAACGGCGCCAATTCACTCTACACTGCTTACTGGGGCACTAACAGTCAATCCACCATCCGCGGTGTTTTCAACGGAGTCGCTAACGAAGCGTCGTCTTCTCGCACGTGAGGACTAACACACTCCATGTTTGTGTGCGGCTGACTTCCCCTGAAGTTTGAGCTGCACGGATTCCTACGGTGTCTGCACTGGCGGTGTTATTGCCTACACAGTCATCGCTACCACGAACGTTAGTATCTACCGGTGCACAAGGTTGAGGACATACTAAGCTCTCTTAGATTTACTACTGTAGCATCTTCTTTAACGAGGTTCCCTCGACCAGCCTCTGCTCCGGTACTACTGTCGCTTCCCGAAACGTTCGCGGTGGAACAACCCTTCACGAGGTACGCGCTGTAGTCTACGTAGATAATGTTACTTATTCATTACATTATAGATCACGCACGCGGTGTCTGGCACTGACGATGTTACTTACGGCTGCGCCGCTGACCAGGCGCTGTCGACAGCTAACAAGCGCATCAATGCCGATAACTACAACGTAAGCGTATCGCGTATTCGGATCTCTCCATTCCTAACAAGCAGTCGAGTGCTTCGCCACTCAAGTTTACGCCAACACGCAGTGCTGAAATACGTAGCTGATATGGAGACATATCACCTTGGAGATCCAAACACAGTAAGAAGATCATTGAAAATATGTATGCTTCATTACCATTGTACCAAAATGTGCTTATCTGCTGCTTGCCCTGTCTCCGAGTGCTTATGGTAAGCAACGCCCCGGACATAAAAACCCCACTTGGAGTTTCCAGAGTACACGCATTACATATCCAGTACATGAGTACTCAAGTCAAACGTGACCCAGAGACACGCGGAAACCGTTCGAGACCTCTTGCATTCGGTAGGCTTGCCGTCATTATCTGCATAGTCTTGCGCCTGTAAATCTTTTACGCAAATGCTCGGTCATAGGTATAGAACGATCTGAACAGTCAACGACCTTTCCATCGACCAAGTCAGTAGCATTGGCCTGGAGTAAATAGGCGCGGTCCGGATATTGTAGCTCAGCCAAAGATGAGATATGTAGGGTTGATTCGAGGCGCCAATCCACGTCACTTGCAGAAACTTTATGGCTGTTCCAAGGTCAAATTCCTGGTTGGTTTCATTCAAAGTTCGGGTAGGAGTGATGCCGTTCGGCGGCGGAGTTTCAATACGCCCTCTCTCATCCCACCATCCTTGTCAATGCTATCTGCCCTCATTCACTTTTTCATCAACGTATCACATTGGATGCTACAAGGAGCACTAACCTATTTTGGGGGTGTCTTTCGACGACGTTGGGCAACCTCGAGCTCAGAATGATTCCTGTAACGGCCAGGCGCCGCCAGGAGAAATCTGAAACCTTGAGTAGGCTCGAAGATATCAACGCGTGTATAAAAATAGAGAGCGGCCGGTTGACCCTGGTAGCAGTGGTGAGGTTTCTTCCTCATCACAAGGAACTTACTCATAATTCGCGTAACGTGCACAGATTAACAAGTTCAGCGTGGACACTGGACCTGTTACGAGTAAACGCTTTTGGCCGTCAATTCATTCCTCTGTCGCATCCAGCAACACCAGCTAGACCTTTGTAAACCTGCATTTGCGCAATAAAACCTTCTGTGAGAGGGCCAAAGACCAAAGCTTGTCGACTCCGCTGTTGTTAAAGAAACTCGAAGTACCGCCTCCAAGTACGTAGCATGGAGTCCATCGGCACGGCTAACGAAGAACCTAGATCTGTATCAAAGCGCGCTCAGGGTGCGCCGTTGAGTTGCTGGAGACTGGAGTCGTGCAAATACTACGCTATTAGTCATGCCTCTTCAGTCCTGCAGACGGCTATATATTCCTGCCCCAATCCTGCGCAGTCCGACGGAGATCTAAAGGCGGTGCTATGTTTTCCAACTCGAGTCCTGAATATTCAGGTGATGGCTCCACCCGTATATAAGGCTCGCTTCAGTTCATCTCCCCATACCTTACGGGCGCCATGTCCACCATAGTTTCCCCAATAAAAATCCACTCCCTTCTTCTTTTCGTTCTTCTTTCTTCCGTATGCCGGATTGATGCTCAGTCCTGTCGAAGTGCTCCGGGAGATGCAGATTTCCCTTCGGATGACGCGTGGAGTGCATTGAACGCGTCGATTTCTGGCCGCCTAACCACGGTCGTCCCTTCTGGCCAATTCTGCAAAGATCGTGGTGGGTGTACAGACGCCGAATGGACCAGTTCTGTATTCCGTGCAAACATTCCCGGCGCGATGAATCAGGTATGCATTCTTTGTTTCTAACAGTCATTTGTTGTTCACGTCTTTGACCCCACAGTTGAATTGGGAACAGGTACTGCAAATACATTCTGATTTTTTCGTATAACAGCTGAAGCAGGGTTAGAGTTATGAGTCCGAACCACCAGAAATTTGCTCGCGCAATACGACCGGAAACTGCGAGCAAGGAAACGTTCCTCTCTACGCAGTCCTAGCAACTTCTGCTGATGACGTTGAGGTCAGAAAATTTTTGATTCACATACATACTCTTCATCAACTTTGGTTTCTAGGCTGGCATCGCATTTGCAAAAGCATACAACTTGCGGGTCGCCATCAAGGCGTCGGGCCACGACTATCTCGGCCGTTCCACTGCCCGCGACTCATTACTGATCTCGACGCACCTTCTACAGAACATCTCGTTCTATGAGGACTACAAGGTCGGTAATGTCAGTCAAGGCTCAGCAGTGACTGTTGGCAGTGGCGTCTTCTTGAGCACACTGTATCAAGCCGCCAAGGCGGAGGGGAAGATAGTTATTGGTGGAACAGCTGCCACCGTCGTAGCCGCAGGAGGATATCTCCAAGGCGGTGGACATTCGGCGCTCTCTCCTTTACTCGGTCTGGCAGCCGACAATGTGCTTCGTATGTTCTCTGGCCTCTCGGTGTATAACTTGTTTGACAATTCTTTAGAATTCGAGGTTGTCACTGGGAACGCACAAGTCGTCACGGCAGACGAGACTCAAAATAGCGATCGTCAGTGTCTGTATTCTGACTAGTATGCGCCAACTCATGCTACGCTTCAGTGTTCTGGGCTCTTCGTGGTGGCGGAGCCGGCTCTTGGGGCGTCATCGTATCTGCAACTTTCCGTACATTCCCCACCTTCAACGGGACGGTGTCCAGCATCCTGGTAGAATCCAACTCCTCCATTACCTTTGGAAACATCATGGGAGTGCACGCTAAGCACATCTTCGATTGCGACGACCTTCGCCCTGGCCAGTACCTGTATGCACGCCGGAACGTGTCCTCCGAGTTGCAGTTCCACGTCGTGATAGCCACATACTTCCCGAACGTCAGCACAGACGTTGCAACGTCGGCGCTGCAGCCGTTGGTGGATGATATTGTAGCAACTGGTGGACGATTGGGTCACAGTCTATGCAGGAATTGAGCTTTAACGATGCTGTCACAACTGCGGATGACGTTGTTGCGCAAAACCTAGCTATGGGTTCTCGCTTGTTTCCCGAAGCCGTTTATCGTGATTCGCCAGAGGCTATAGGCCAGATGTACACGAAGCTGTGGGACGCTGGCGCTCTCTCGTAAGTCGTTTCTCGTTGTCTACCTGTCCGTAGGCTGACAAGGCGGGACATACAGCATTCTTGGTCATCTTGTTGCTGGAGGTAGTTATTATCGCTACCAAGGCACATCACGACTAACAAAATCTTGCTGTTGTTCACAGGCAAAGTCGCAGAAAACGCGTATATCGATTCTGCTGTTCATCCAAAGTGGAGATCAGCCAAGACGCATGTATGGCCTTGTTGAAATTTCCCTCCCGAATCTAATGCTTTCCTCAGATGATTGTTGTCAATGGTTGGGCCGATACCACTGATCCGTCCTTGATCCCCTCCGTCAAGACGGAGTTCCAGACGACTCAACTGCCGATCATGGAGGAGGCCATTGGGCCCGATGCTGGCTCGTACTCTAATGAAGCGGACCCGACAGAGCTCAATTTCCAGACTACGTTCTACGGACCTAATTATGACAAATTGAGCGCGATTAAGAGCAAGTATGATCCTGATGACTTGTTCATTGTCGTAGGCGGTGTCGGAAGTGAACGTTGGGATGCAGATGGTTTCTGTACAGTGTAGAAGGACGTTGGAGAGATTTCTCTGTACACTTTTTTACCACAACGTTGGCATTGTTTCTGGTAGTGCCACCAGCTCTAATCCCTTTCTGCCATGATACCCTTTCGCCATAAACAAACTTCTAAATATAGTGCCCTCTCGTAGAGACTGGACTGTTGGGTCAGTATTATAACGAACGATAATTCGATTTATGGCTTCTCATACTGCGTATGGGATTCTAATGATGTCCTCACGCTTTCTCGAACTCCATCGACTTGAACGGGAACGCGCCGTGGTGTTATTGGTAGGTCCTTTGCCTGTTTACGCCTAACAAACTTTGGCCTCGTTGATGCTATTCCCATCGTTTTCAGAGAATTATACTTTAGAAGTTGACATGCGTACATATCGACATGTTGAAGTAAGACGTGTCTTCAATCTTCCAAGTACTGTATGGACTATGTACTTAACGGCGAGGAATCAGGAGAAGCTGTTTGAATAAGAGTTCATAAATTAAGAGATAACAGGTGGCACAGTGCATTATGAAGAGTCAGAAGCTGCGCGAAGGTATAATGCGCTTAACCTTCTCCTTCTTCTCAACAAAAAATCCCCTCCTCGTCTACTTTAGCGTGTAACAACCCTCTGCGACGACTGACGTTGGATTCCGTATCAACGGCGACGGCAGGTACGTGTCAAGACAACCTCGGTTTTTCAGCTTCTTAGGCCGCCCTGATCTCGCAACACACTTGACCGCTCGCACCACGGGCACGTCCGTGTCAGGTGGGTAGGGATTGGACGCGAAGGGGGATGAAAAAGGCCGTGTGATGGGTTGAAGCTTTTTCACAAGTGGACGTGTGAAGGGCTGAAGCTGTTTCTTCAGCAACTGCTTGAATGACACTGTAATCCGTGATCAGGAGGTGGCAAATGGAATCGAGGAAAGAAGACATACACTTTGGTTTGCCATATATGTCTTCCATGACGGCCGGGGAGTCCCAGTCGACATAGGCTGCGCGAGTTTCGGGAGCTTGTTCTATGAAGATTGTAGGTGACACGGGAGCGCCGGGATACATAGGTTTAAAACCGGTTAATCTCATGGTTGGTTCGAGTGCGAGTGATGTGATAGTGGTGTGAGATGTACATTGTGAAGTTTTAGGACGGAATAGTGTAGAGCACTGAGACTGTCGGAGAACACGTCTCGAGAAGAGAGGAGCCATTCCTGTGCCGACTCAGATGGTCGTGAAGAGGGGCCATGTCTGGAATACGCATAACCCTTTGCCCAGGCAAGTCGGTGAGATCCAGCGACGCCATCCCCGCCCAAACTCCTGCTCATACAAATCGGCAACGTACTCAGCCATGTCATTCATTCAGTATGTAGAGGTCGAAACAATGATATCTAGAATGCCAAAGGCCAGCTTTCAAGGTGTTCCAAAGGCCGAGGGCAGTACAGCTTTAATAAACGCCGGAATGAGTAGTCTCTCCGAACGAAGACATGGAGAGCTGAGACAGTGCGAGTGTGAGAACGTCAACGATCGCCGTCAGCGATCTGCGTCCGAGAGCAGTGCAGGTTGACCATCGGACGCTCTCTTACTATGTGCATATATGGAGAGTGAGACCAGGTTAAGACCCTCAGGAAAGTCGTGATGAAGAGCAGAGCAAGAAAAGAAAGCGTAGATGTTTGCTGGTCTATATTGACCGCTTGATCGTTGACTTTCTCACGCTTCTCTCTGTCTCGGCTCGTCATCGTGTCTTCGCGTACCGTCTTCGGCGTCTAAATTCCACTTGCTCTCGGACTTTGCGCCCTCAGTAAAATTGACCTTTCGCTTCTCTGATAACATTAGTATCTCATAGGGGGGCTTGATTGTCTACACTAGGCTCGAGCGACACGTCTCAGCTATGGACCTCACCAAACTGCCTGGGCAGAGGGTTATGCATATTCTAGACATGACCCCCATCTGAGTCGACACAGGAATGGCTCCTCTCTTCTCGAGACGTGTTCTCCGACAGTCTCAGTGCTCTACACTATTCCGTCCTAAAACTTCACAATGTACATCTCACACCACTATCACATCACTCGCACTCGAACCAACCATGAGATTAACCGGTTTTAAACCTATGTATCCCGGCGCTCCCGTGTCACCTACAATCTTCATAGAACAAGCTCCCGAAACTCGCGCAGCCTATGTCGACTGGGACTCCCCGGCCGTCATGGAAGACATATATGGCAAACCAAAGTGTATGTCTTCTTTCCTCGATTCCATTTGCCACCTCCTGATCACGGATTACAGTGTCATTCAAGCAGTTGCTGAAGAAACAGCTTCAGCCCTTCACACGTCCACTTGTGAAAAAGCTTCAACCCATCACACGGCCTTTTTCATCCCCCTTCGCGTCCAATCCCTACCCACCTGACACGGACGTGCCCGTGGTGCGAGCGGTCAAGTGTGTTGCGAGATCAGGGCGGCCTAAGAAGCTGAAAAACCGAGGTTGTCTTGACACGTACCTGCCGTCGCCGTTGATACGGAATCCAACGTCAGTCGTCGCAGAGGGTTGTTACACGCTAAAGGAGACAAGGAAGGGATTTTTTGTTGAGAAGAAGGAGAAGGTTAACCGCATTGTGCCGTCGCGCAGCTTCTGATCTTTCATGAAAAGTCGAGTATTTATTCACGTGTCATGTTCTATACCTACCAACCCACCTTGATATCTTCCAATGTGGCTGATCTAACTCTTTGTTAAACTACCTCTCAGTAAAAGACCACGTACGTGGCCTCGATTCAAGTGTTTCGGTACCGCTGTGCTCAAGCCATTGCCAATATCCAAGGAATCAGGCAACCCTCCAGCACAGACGACGCGTCAAACACAACGCCATGCCATCGGACGAACTGTACCCCTGCAGAACGTTCACACACATCAACAACTCTTCGCTCCTAATTCATTTAACCATCACATGCAAATGTCCTCTGTGGCTTCAACGACTGAATCACTTGCGGAAGTGTCGCAATACAATGACCTCTGCAACGTCTTTCATCTGGGCCCGTGTCCTTTGACCTTTAAAGCTGTAACGGTATCCGACTTACTCCTGCATGGTGCTCAGCTGTTGCGTGTCAAATCTGAACGTGTCCGCCTCTGGAAATTGGTGCAGTAAGATTAGCGCATTTAGGATGTCAAGTCCCGGGCGGGGATGTCGACCTGGATTTCCTCCAGTCGCGCACGGCCCTACGGTTCTGGATAATGTCTATCTGAGAGTGACATTCTTCGTTGTAACAAAGAATGCAAACATGTTTCCTGAGCGCAGGTTCATCATCTCTGGTCCCGTCGAACTGGGGCTCGGATTAGATGAACTGACGGACAAGCTATTCTTTATGAACAATGGATTCGGAGATCACAAACAATCTCAACACCTCGCACCAGCGCTCTTCGCCAAGACTCTGTGATATGTCACGGATCTTCTAGTAGACCGCTGGGCAGTTTTCAAGATCTTCACGCGGCATGCTACGTAGGAAACAAATGCATCGCTCCCTTCTTTTTGCCAGGAACCCAGCGCCACAGATTTATTACTCGCAGTCAGGTCTGGGCAACGATAGTAGGCCTAAAGACACTGAAGGCCGTGAAGCACCTCCAGGCTACAGATTGATGCACCCACGCTACATACGCGCTTACTTGACGGTCGAAATGATCCTCAGATTATTGCATTCTTAGACAAGGAAGGACTGAAGAATTGTTGCTACGCAACCATAATACAAGTTATGAGTCTGTACAGCGACTGTAAAGGCAATGTCATCAATGGTTTTCGACGAGATGTTTGTATCAGCTTGATAAATGAAGAGACATAGATTGACTGGGTATCATAAACAATGCAGATTGTGTGCTTCGTCATAAAGATGCTCGCTTGCGCGGACTACTCTTCGTAACCTTCTTTCCCATAATCCTCCTCGGCTTCTGTTCAACGAAGTATCCCGTCGTCGTCTCCACCAACGTATAGCACCCCTCTGGGACGATCGACGTGGGGTCTCGTACCAACGGCGACGGCGGGTACATGTCAAGACCTTCGTTTTTCATTAATTGCAACTTCTTGGGCCGTCCTAGTCTGACGACTGCCTTGGCCGCTCGCACAGCGGGCACGTCCGTGTACTCTGGGTATGGGTTGGACGTTGATACGACGAAGGGGGATAATAACGGCCGTGTGATGGGTTCCAGCTTTTTGACGAGTGGGCGTGTGATGGGCTCAAGCTGCTTCTTAAGCGATTGCTTGAATGACACTACGATCCGATATCAGGAGCCGCCAATGCAAATGGAGGAAGACATACAATGGGGTTTGCCATCAATATCTTGAATGGCCGGGGAGTCGCAGTTGACGTACGCGGCAGCGCGGATTTCGGGACCTTCCACGAAAACTGAAGGTAACGTGGGAGCGCCGGGATACATGGGTTTGAAACCGGTTAATCTCATGGTTAGTTAGAGTGCGGGAGATGTGATGTCGGTGTAGGATGCGTATTGTTAAGTTCTGGGAAGGGTTTTTATAGTCGGTAGAGCACTGAGACTGTCGGAGAACACGTCTCGAGAAGAGAGGAGCCATTCCTGTGTCGACTCAGATGGGGGTCATGTCTAGAATATGCATAACCCTCTGCCCAGGCAGTTTGGTGAGGTCCATAGCTGAGACGTGTCGCTCGAGCCTAGTGTAGACAATCAAGCCCCCCTATGAGATACTAATGTTATCAGAGAAGCGAAAGGTCAATTTTACTGAGGGCGCAAAGTCCGAGAGCAAGTGGAATTTAGACGCCGGAGAGTACGCGAAGACATGATAACGAGCTGAGACAGAGAGAGCGTGAGAAACTCAACGATCGAGCGGTCAATATGGACCAGCAAACATCCACGCTTCTCTTTCTTGCTCTGTTCTTCATCACGACTTTCCTGAGGGTCTAAACATGGTCTCACTCCCCATATATGCACATAGTAAGAGAGCGTCCGATGTTCAACCTGCACTGCTCTCGGACACAGATCGCTGACGGCGATCGTTGACGTTCTCACACTCGCACTGTCTCAGCTCTCCATGTCTTCATTCGGAGAGACTGCTCATTCCGGCGTTTATGAAATCTGCACTGCTCTCGGACTTTGGAACGTCTTGAAAGCTGGCCTTTGGCATCCCTAGATATCATTGCTTTGACCTCTACATTCTGAATGAACGACATCGGCTGGGTATGTTGCCAATTTGCATGAGCAGGCATTTGCCCGGAGAAGGCGTCGCTGGATCTCACCGCCTTGCCTGGGCAGAGGGTTATGCGTATTCCAGACATGGCCCCTCTTCACAACTATCTGAGTCGGCACAGGAATGGCTCCTCTCTTCTCGAGACGTGTCCTCCGACAGTCTCAGTGCTCTACCGACTATAAAAACCCTTCCCAAATTTTGATAATATACAATTTACTTCACTATCACATCACTCGCAGTTTATCTAACCATGAAATTGACCGGATTCAAACCTATGATCCCTGGCACTCGCATGTCACCTACATTCTTCATGGAAGCTCCCGAAATCCGCGCAGCCTATGTCGACTGGGACTCCCCGGCCGTCATGGAAGACATATATGGCAAACCAAAGTGTATGTGCTCTTTCCTCGATTTCATTTGCCACCTTCTGATTACGGATTACAGTGTCATTCACGCAGTCGCTGAAGAAACAGCTTCAGCCCTTCACATGTCCACTCGTGAAAAAGCTTCAACCCATCACATGGCCATTTACATCCCCATCCTCGTCCAATCCCTATCCACCTGACACGGACGTGCCCGTGGTGCGAGCGGCCAAGTGTGTTGCGAGATTAGGGCGACCTAAGAAGGTCAAGTTGATGAAGAAGCAAGGATGTCTCGACGAGTACCCGCCGTCACCTTTGATACGCAATCCAACGTCAGTCGTCACAGAGGGGTGCTATACATTAAGGGAGACGAGGAAGGGATATTTTGTTGAGAAGAAGGAGAAGGTTAAGCGCATTGTGCCGTCGCGCAGCTTCTGACCTCACGAGTATTCATGTGATGTGTCATGTTCTATACCTACTACTAATGCAACTCGATATCTTCTAATGTGGCAAATCAGACTTTTTGCTAAACTGTCTCTCAGTAAAAGGACACGTATGCGGTCCTGATTCTGCTGTTTTAGTACAGGTGTGCTCAAGCCATTGACATTATCCCAGAAATCAGCCAACCCTCCAGCGCAGACAACGCGTCAAGCACACCGCCACCGGCGACATGCCATCAGACGAATCATAGCCCTGCAGAACTTTCACACACATTAGCAACTCTTTGCTCCTTGTTCCCTTAACCATCACATACATAACGTCCTACGGTGGCTTCATGACTGATTTACTTTGGGAAGTGTCGCGATACGACTATCTCTGCAACGTCTTTCATCAGGGCCTGTGTCCTTTGACCTTTAAAGCTGTAACGGTATCCGACTTAGATACCTTTACAGTAGTCGTGCTCTCCTGCATGGTGCTCAGCTGTAGCGTGTTAAGCCTAACCGTGTCCGTCTCTAGAGATTGGTGCATTAAGATTGGCGCATCTAGGATGTCAAGTCCCGGGCGAGGATGACGGCCTGGATGCCCTCCAGTCGCGCACGGCCCTACGGTTCTGCATAATGTCTATCTGAGAGGAATGACATCCTTCGTTGTAACAAAGAATGCAAACATGTTTCCTGAGCGCAGGTTCATCATCTCTGGTCCCGTCGAACTGGGGCTCGGATTAGATGAACTGACGGACAAGCTATTCTTTATGAACAATGGATTCGGAGATCACAAACAATCTCAACACCTCGCACCAGCGCTCTTCGCCAAGACTCTGTGATATGTCACGGATCTTCTAGTAGACCGCTGGGCAGTTTTCAAGATCTTCACGCGGCATGCTACGTAGGAAACAAATGCATCGCTCCCTTCTTTTTGCCAGGAACCCAGCGCCACAGATTTATTACTCGCAGTCAGGTCTGGGCAACGATAGTAGGCCTAAAGACACTGAAGGCCGTGAAGCACCTCCAGGCTACAGATTGATGCACCCACGTTACATACGCGCTTACTTGACGGTCGAAATGATCCTCAGATTATTGCATTCTTAGACAAGGAAGGACTGAAGCATTGCTGCTACGCAACTACAATACAAGTTATGAGTCTGGACAGCAACTGTAACGGCAACGCTATCGATGGTTTTCAACGAGATGTTTGTATCAGCTTGATAAATGAAGAGACATAGATTGACTAGGTATCATAAACAATGCAGATGGTGTGCTTCGTCATAAAGATGCTCGCTGGCGCAGACTGCTCTTCGAAGGCCTCTTGCCCCTGATCTTCCTCGGCTTCTGCTCAACAAAGTACCCTTTCCTCGTCTCCACTAACGTATAGCACCCCTCTGGGACGAGCGACGTGGGGTTTCGTACCAAAGGCAACGGCGGGTACATGTCAAGACCTTCGTTTTTCATTAATTGCAACTTCTTGGGCCGTCCTAGTCTGACGACTGCCTTGGCCGCTCGCACAGCGGGCAACGTCCGTGTCGGCTGGGTATGGGTTGGACGTTGACACGACGAAGGGGGGTAATAACGGCCGTGTAATGGGTTCAAGCTTTTTGACGAGTGGGCGTGTGATGGGCTCAAGCTGCTTCTTGAGCGATTGCTTAAGTGACACTACGATCCGATATTAGTAGCCGCCAATGTAACTGGAGGAAAGAAGACATATAATGGGTTTTGTCATTACTATGTTTGACGGCCGCGGTCTCGCAGTTGACATAGGCTGCGCGACCTTCTACGTAAGGTGACGTGCAAACATTGGTGTTCATAGGTTTCAATCCGGTCAATTTCATGGTTGAATGATGTGCGAGTGATGTGATAGTGGCGAAAGATGTACATTATGAAGTTCTGGGAAGGGTATCTATAGCCGCTAGAGTGCTGAGACTGTCGGAGAACACATCTCGAGAAGAGAGGAGCCATTCCTGTGCCGACTCAGATAGTCGTGAAGAGGGGCCATGTCTACAATGCACATAAACCTTTGCCCAGGCGAGTCGGTGCAAGTGGGTGACATCCATAGCCTAAGACAAGTTGCTCAAGCCTAGTGCAGACATCCAAGCCCCCCTATGAGATACTAATGTTATCAGAGAAGCGAAAGGTCAGTTTTACTGAGGTTGCAAAGTCCGAGAGCAAGTGGAATTTAGACGCCGGAGAGAGTACGCGAAGACACGATGACGAGCTGAGACAAAGAGAGCGTGAGAAACTTAACGATCGAGCGGTAATATGGGCCAGCAAACATCCACGCTTTCTTTTCTTGCTCTGGCTTTTATCATGACTTTTGTCTGGATGGTCTTTTGAGCATGGTCTCACTCTCCATATATCTACACCGTGAGATGGCGTCCGACATTCGACCTGCACTGCTCTCGGAGGCAGACTGCTGAGTCGCTCACTGCGATCGTTGATGTTGTCACACTCGCACTGTCTCAGCACGTCATGTCTTCATTCGGAGAGACTGCTCATTCCGGCGTTTATGAAATCTGCACTGCTCTCGGACTTTGGAACGTCTTGAAAGCTGGCCTTTGGCATCTCTAGATATCATTGTTTCAACCTCTACTTCCTGACTGAACGACATGGCTGGGTACGTTGCCGGTTTGCATGAGCAGTCATTTGGGCGCAGAAGGCGTCGCTGGATCTCATCGACTTGCCTGGGCAGAGGGTTATGCGGATTCCAGACATGGCCCCTCTTCACAACTATCTGAGTCGGCACAGGAATGGCTCCTCTCTTCTCAAGACGTGTCCTCCGACAGTCTCAGTGCTCTACCGACTATAAAAACCCTTCCCAAATTTTGACAATATATAATTTACATCTCTATCACATCACTGGCAGTTTATCTAACCATGAAATTGACCGGATTCAAACCTATGATCCCTGGCACTCGCATGTCACCTACATTCTTCATGGAAGCCCCCGAAATCCGCGCAGCCTATGTCGACTGGGACTCCCCAGCCGTCATGGAAGACATATATGGCAAACCAAAGTGTATGTGCTCTTTCCTCGATTTCATTTGCCACCTCCTGATCATGGATTACAGTGTCATTCAAGCAGTCGCTCAAGAAGCAGCTTGAGCCCATCACATGTCCACTAGTGAAAAAGCTCCAACCCATCACATGGCCATTTACATCCCCCTCCTCGTCCAATCCCTATCCACCTGACACGGACGTGCCCGTGGTGCGAGCGGCCAAGTGTGTCGCCAGACTAGGGCGGCCTAAGAAGGTCAAGTTGATGAAGAAACAAGGATGTCTTGACACGTACCCGCCGTCACCTTTGCTACGCAATCCCACGTCAGTCGTCGCAGAGGGGTGTTACACGCTAAAGGAGACAAGGAAGGGCTATTTTGTTGAGAAGAAGGAGAAGGTCAAGCGCTTGTGCCATCGCGCAGCTTCTGATCTTTGATGAAGAGTCTAATATCCATGTGTCATGTTTTATACCTACCAATCGAACTATTAATCTCGTAATCTAAATCTACCAATCAAATGCTTCTTCAGAACACTCTCTTTAAAACTCGTACTCTACGATTTCGTGACTGCTCTTCGAGAACTGGCAGTCGTCTGACACTGTTGCGATATGGTCCATGCTATCTGTTGTCATTGTCTGTGCCTTCTTCTCTTATGGGGTGAGGTCCTGGGTTTTGTTATTTCTTGTCCGTGGGCTCTGGTATTATACCTGCGAGTTGATTTTCTCTTAACCCTTGTAGCACTCAGATTCCTTGACCACCCTCTCATTCGCTCAGCTCCCTCTTCCGTTGCCTGCTATGTCCTCCATAGTAGCACTTTGCAGCTCGTTCAACGTTATGTCGTCCTAACTTTGTTGGCACTGCGTAGGGCACTTCATGTTGCCCTTCAAGTTGTAACGGCCATCGAGGCCATATAGACTACTGAAAGGAGCCTCGAACTTTGCAGACTTCGCGTGAGCGCATTAACCTTCTAGCATCACGTCAAGTGGCCTCGTGTCATCGTCTCATGCTCCTTACGTCACGAAGCAAGTTATATATAAAGGCAAGTCAAAATGCCTTCCCACCGTTGTAAAATGGCTGCTCCAAGAGCCGACCGGCGACCTATCCGAGTAGGCCGCTCATTATGGTTGTTCGTCTGCTCAAACGCACTGTAGATTGGCGCGTTCAGCGGATACGCTGGTGACAGATAGTGCGTACGGTTCTTCATTGCCGACCATCTTTTTTTAGCTTTTAAATTCAGCGACGGTCTTCTGCGCCAAGCGACGCACGGAAATGCCGATATTCTCTTTGGCGACTATCTTGCGGAAGTAAATATCGCTCGTCTTGCGCTGGACAGATGCGAGACCCGACGAAGGGATACGAGATGCAGTTCTTTCGATAGTTTAGCGATGCTGTGGACGTGATTGTTGAGAAGCGTCTTCGAGTGGGCGCCAAATCACCTTGTGGAGATTTCGTTCTCATTTCCTGCTCAGGTCATCACGAATGCTGGAGGATTGAATCCTTCTGCTCTCGCTGACGCTTGCGACAAGCTGCTCAATCTCGAGGATATCAAGAAATGAAGGTCAGTCCCTCCCTCGGCTCACTATTCAGCGAACGACGAGGTTGAGCTCCCCTCAGGTGGCGGCGGTAACTGGAGACGACGTTCTCCCGTTCATCTCCAGCCTCACTACAGACGGCGAGCGCTTTCCGCACTTGGAAGACCAAGACCACTGCATCGTGGGGTCCATTCTGCCAATGCGTATTGTGGTGCCCGAGCATCGTTGGGGCACTCGAGGCGGGTGCGGATATTATTATCGTTAGTGCCACGCTTTTCCATGAAGTGAGCTTCTGCCACTGATCCTCAGACTGGCCGCGTTACGGACGCTTCACCTGTGATCGCCGCTTCGCAATGGTGGCATGGATGGTCATGGAATGCATACGACCGCCTTACTGGTACGCTTCTGGCTGGACATTCTATTGTAGGTGTCCAGTGTAGATCAATGGAGCGCGGTCACTAATGAGGTATTATAGGAATGCGGCGCGTATTGTACCGGGGGTAATTTCTCGGGCTTCAAGTCTCTGGGGGCTGAACGATGCATTGATCTGGCTTTTCCCATCGCAGAAGTATCTGTCGATGGGACTTTCGTCATTACTCGACCGGAAGAAGGCGACTTCAATGGGGTGGTCACTATCGATACTGTTCGATCTCAAATATTATACGAGTTGCAAGGGAATGTCGGTATACCCCAACAGTTCTACGAGGTCTGATACTGACGCGCGATATTGTTAGATATACCTCAATCCCGATGTAGTCTGCTGTAACTGTTACAGGACCAAGTCAAACCACTGCTCCATTACGACAGTCGAATTACGACTCCGCCGGTAAAGGGCAAGTCGTTCCAAATATTGCTCTTGAGACTGTTCGCGGGCCTCTGGGATGGATCGTTCACGCACGCTCTGGGTATGTTCTCTGATCCTCCCTTATCGTCTTATTCTGACAAGGATAAGGGTGGTAGTGAGTTGAAGCACCGACGAATGAGAACAATCTTATTGAGCGCGTATAGATGTCAAAGTTGGTTTTTTCGTGCGCCACGAAGACGAGTACCCGTGGCTCAGGTCCCTTTTATCGCTCAAGAAGATGATTGAACTTCTTTCTGAGGAGTTCGTGGGTAATAGGATTGAACGTGTCGAGTCGGAACTATATGAATTTGCATAGCAACTGTAAAGGCAACATTATCAATGGTTTTCATCTGTGTAAATGTTTGTATAGCTGATAAATGAAGAGAAATAGATTGACTAGGTATCATAAACAATGCACATGGTGTGCTTCGTCATAAAGATGCTCGCTGGCGCAGACTGCTCTTCGAAGGCCTCTTGCCCCTGATCTTCCTCGGCTTCTGCTCAACAAAGTACCCTTTCCTCGTCTCCACTAACGTATAGCACCCCTCTGGGACGAGCGACGTGGGGTTTCGTACCAAAGGCGACGGCGGGTACATGTCAAGACCTTCGTTTTTCATTAATTGCAACTTCTTGGGCCGTCCTAGTCTGGCGACTGCCTTGGCCGCTCGCACAGCGGGCACGTCCGTGTCCGCTGGGTATGGGTTGGACGTTGACACGACGAAGGGGGGTAATAACGGCCGTGTAATGGGTTCAAGCTTTTTGACGAGTGGGTGTGTGATGGGCTCAAGCTGCTTCTTGAGCGATTGCTTGAATGACACTACGATCCAATATCAGAAGCCGCCAATGTAGATGGAGGAAAGATGACATACGATGGGTTTTGTCATTACTATGTTTGACGGCCGCGGAATGGCGGTCGACACAGGCTGCGCGACCTTCCACGAGGCCCGAAGGTGACGTGGGAGTGTTGGCGTTCATAGGTTTGAAGCCGGTGATAGTGGTGTAAGTTGTATGTTATCAAGTTTTGGGACGGGTCTTTATAATCAGTAGAGAACTGAGACTGTCGGTGAAAACGTCTAGAGAAGAGAGGAGCCATTCCTGTGCCGACTCAGATGGTCGTGAAGAGGGGCCATGTCTGGAATACGCATAACCTCTGCCCAGGTAAGTCGGTGAGATCCATATGGGTCGCTCGAGGCTAGTGTAGACATCCAAGCCATAACATGTAGTACTCAGGTTAATACAACCGCTAAAATGTCAACCTGTCCGCATATCGCAAAGTCCAAGAGCAGTAGAATTTAGACGCCATGATGGGTTGAGACAGATAGAGCGTGAGAAACTCAACGATCGAGCGGTCAACATGGACCAGCAAACATCCACGCTTTCTTTTCTTGCTCTGCTCTCCATCACGACTTTCCTGAGGGTCTTAACCTGGTCTCACTCTCTATATGTGCACATAGTAAGAGAGCCTCCGATGTTCACTCTGCACTGCTCTCGGAGGCAGACTGCTGAGTCGCTCACTGCGATTGTTGACGTTCTCACACTCGCACTGTCTCAGCTCGTCATGTCTTCAATCGGAGAGACTACTTCTTCCGGAGTTTATGAAAGCTGCACTGCCTTCAAGCTATGCAACACCATCAAAACTGACCTTTTGGCAATCCGGGCCTAAATTGCTGCCTGATGCGACTTTGACGTATACACTTTAAAGAACGACATGTCTGGGTATACTGCCGATTTGCACCGACTAGCTGGAATTTGGGCGGAGAGACGTGGCCGGTCTTCACGACAAACCGCCATCGTTGATTGTCTCATGCTCCCTCTGTCTTACATAGCTCGTCGTTCATCAACTACTCTCTCCGACGTCTAATTACCATTGCTCTTGGACTTTGCGACATACGGAAAATTGAGTATCTAGTCTTCATACTGATATCAGTACTACTGATTGGCTTGGACCTCTACGCTCTGCAGCGAGCCTATGAATCTCACCCGACTTGCCTGGGCAGAGGGTTATGCATATTCAGACATGACCCCCATCTGAGTCGACACAGGAATGGCTCCGCTCTTCTCGAGACGTGTTCTCCGACAAGTCTCAGTGCTCTACCGACTATAAAAACCCTTCCAAAACTTGATAATATGCATCTAACATCTCTATCTCATCACTCGCACTCTAAGCAACCATGAGATTAACCGGGTTTAAATCTATGTATCCCGGCGCTCCCGTGATACCTTCGCTCTACATAGAAGAAGCTCCCGAAATCCGCGCAGCCTATGTCGACTGGGACTCCCCAGCCGTCATGGAAGACATATATGGCAAACCCCAATGTATGTCTTCTTTCCTCGTTGTCATTTGGCACTTTCTGATTACCCTTCGCAGTATCATTCACACAGTCGCTGAAGAAGCAGCTGGAGACCATCACACGTCCATTAGCTAAAAAGCTCCAACCCATCACATGGCCATTCACGTCCCCCTTCGCGTCCAATCCCTATCCACCGGACACGGACGTGCCCGTGGTGCGAGCGGCCAAGTGTGTCGCCAGACTAGGGCGGCCTAAGAAGGTCAAGTTGATGAAGAAGCAAGGATGTCTCGACGAGTACCCGCCGTCACCTTTGATTCGGAATCCGACGTCAGTCGTCGCAGAGGGGTGTTACACATTAAAGGAGACGAGGAAGGGTTTCTTTGTCGAGAAGAAGGAGAAGGTTAAGCGCATTGTGCCGTCGCGCAGCTTCTGATCTCTCATGAAGAGCCGAGTCATGTTCTATACCTACTACTTAATGCAACTTGATGTGTTTGATCAAACTCTTCGTTAAACTGTCTCTCAGTGAAAAAATATGTTCGCGGTCTTGATTCTGCTGTTTCGGTACCGGTGTGCTCACGCCATTGACAATACCCCGGGAATCAGGCAACCCTTCAGCACAGTCGACGCGTCGAACACCCCGCCACGCCATTGTACTCCTGCAGAGCGTTCACACACATCTTGGCTCCTCGTTCCTTCCGAGACCGGTGGCTTCAACGACTGATTTCCTTCAATGGAGAAGTACCATACGCAATACGACGATCTTTGCCACCGTGTTTTTTTTTTTTTCATTGTCCGTAGACTCAGATACCTTTAGGCTCTTTCTCTACTCACGCAGTCCATCGTCTTCTTCTAAAAGACACGCGCCCACAAAAAGGACATTACCCTTCGCCCACCAGATTCATGCGCATTCTCACAACAATACCCCTCTTCCTCATATCGATCATCATAAAGGTCTCACTCGTGCTCTCTCGATATATAATCCCATCCCGTTTCGCCCCCTCCTCCATCACCCCCACCACCATGATCTCCATCGAACTCGTAGTCCGTGTAGTATCACTCGGCTTTGAGATTGTCAAGGTTTGCTTGCAGATCATTCATTCATTCGGAAGCTAACCAGTGATGCGCTGGACAGAGCCTATGCATCTTAATCCTCTGGGTCATCGACCCATCTCTCGTGCCTCCTCTGCCCACCCGGCGTGCGAGAGCGCCCGACTCCGCACATACAGAGACCGTTGTACCTGACGATAGTGTTAGAAGAAAGAAGAAACATCGCAAAGGTAGTACGCGCGCATGCCATCTCTCATTCATCACCTCCTAACATCACCAACAGCTCCAGTTGCATCCATAGAGTCGCTGAAGAAGCGATTGCGCCGAATCAGAGCATTCGCCTCCTCCTCCTCCTACACCTCCTCTCGCGTATACTACATCCCGGGAGTCCTTAATATACAGGTTGCGCGCAAAGGCCACATCACTTCCCAGACATTCAACGTGGCACGGCTCCCCAGTACTGCCCCGGAACAGCTGGCGGACACTAAGGCCGGCGAAAAGTTGAAGAAGAAGACGTTGCGAAAGAAGATCCTTCGAGTGTGCCAGAGGGTTTTCGCATAGAGTCACATGTAACATATATATATATCCCCATATACCCACTTGCTTTGACATTCCTAGAGTCGTGTATGAATGTATCGTTTAATCGCTCCCATTTACAAGCATCCTCCAACCATCAACCCAGCCTGTGTAAAAAGTGTTGGCGATTCGAGCTTCCATGAGCAGACAAAAAACACTTACGGAAGTAGACACGGCCGTACCAGAGCAGCAGTAAGTCGCGCCACCGCCGACGTAGCAGACGTACGAAGTCTGAACCTAATAGAGTAGATCATGGTGAGCTACACCTCGCACGTACTCAACGACGACGCGGAATCTTACCCAAGAAACCTTGGAGCAGCTAAACGTCTGCCCAGCACCATTGTACGCCGTGTTCACGTAGCTTGGGCAGAAGGCGCAGCAGCCACAGTGGCGGCCGCAATGATGGACAGGAGTGCAAAGAGATTGAAGCGCATCGTTGAGAGTGAGATTGTTTTCGCTGGTGCATATCCACCACCGACTCGAACACCTTTTATACAACAAGAATGAGCTTGGCGTCCCCGGCATATGCGGGCTTGGGTTCAGTCCAGATCATGTCAAGCATATGAGAGATGGAGGGAAGCACCATACTGCTACCCAAACTCTGACAGAGGGCAAGGACACCCGCCCGACATTGGCCCGAGGGCCTGCCTATGGACGAATGTCTCCCCAGAGTTATAATCCACATCAAACCCCAAATTTCGACGGTGAACGTTGAACGGTCACAGGTTGATTATCCAAGGATCTAGGCAGGTCCTTGGAGAAAAGTCATGGTCATATATTGAAGCAGAGTAAAAAGAACAAGTAGTAACATAAAATCATTACGCTTTCGCAGTCAACTCGACCGCATTCTTGAAGGCGCTCAGGAGCGCAGTCATCTGTAACTTCTCATTTCCGCCCGTCGAGAGCCGATGCCTAAAAACTGCGTCAGACAATAAAAGGAAACGAACAAGTGATTGATTTACTCTGTAGTCGCAAGATGATCCAATAGATAAATCCTGGCATTTGGCTTCAGGTCAAGGCCCTCAATGAATTCGTATGTTCCGGCGATGAGATCTTGTAATGCCATGCCGCGCTCCGTCTTCATCGCGGTGATCACTGTCAACCAGCATTTAGTCCCAAATGGATGTGGCAGGGGGATAATTACGATTGTAAGACGTCGTGAACTCATCAGAAAGCATCGAGTTTACGATGACTTCGACGTCTTTGGGGTGGGGACTGCCAGTGCAATTGTATATTTCCTCCTCGCCGATGAGATCATATGCGGCATGGCAGGCTTGTAAAACGTTTAATGCTCGGCGCATGTCACCCTTCGAGAGCTTGAGAAGGGCCTTCTTGCCATCATCAGTGAGGTTTACGCTGCTGGTCGTTAGTTCAAAGATTATGGACAGTGTATGCACGTACTTTTCAGCCTCTACCACCGTTGAAAGTCGTCTCTCCACCTGATCAATAGGCAGAGGCGAGAATCGGAAGCGAGTGCACCGACTTTGTATGGCTGGCGTGATCTTGTTGACGTAGTTGCAGATGATGCAGAAGCGCACGTTCTTGGTGTATTGTTCGATGACGCGACGAAGTGCTGCTTGGGCGGCTTGAGTCATCATGTCTGCCTCGTCGAGAACGATGAGTTTGTATCCTTTTGAGAAAAGAGTACGCGTTTCGGCGAATTGCTTGATTTGCTCGCGCACAACGTCGATACCACGTTCGTCCGAGGCATTGAGCTGAGAAATGAATGTCAGGCAGGACATGACGCGAAGAAAGAGAATGCACTTCTAGAATTTGCTTTCGATATTCATTGCCGTATATACGTCGCGCGACAGCAAGGATAGTTGACGTTTTTCCGGTACCAGGAGGGCCATAAAATAGGAGATGCGGTAGGCGATTCTTCTCAATAAACTTTTCGACTACAGCGGTGTCAGTAAAGCAAATAACAGTAGAACACGACACGCACTGGTCGCTGTGATATCCTTGTGCGACACGACATCGTCAAGCGTGACTGGCCGGTACTTCTCCACCCTACGCCCCCGTTAAGTGCCAATTCAAGCAGCGAGTACAAACGCGTACCAAGGCAGATTCTCATCATATTGCTGGGCTGAGGCATTGGTAGCCTTTCCCTTTCCCTTGGCCGAGGCTGGTATTGGGTCAACGTCCATCAAGTCGTCTTCATTCTGTGATGACATGGAGACAATATTCAAAATAGACGGAGGAGGAAGTCTGCTCGTTGTGGCGCACGATAACAAGTTGATGATGGTCTGGGTGAAAGCACCAAATTGAAATCGACGCGTCTCGGGCCGTGTAGTGTGCCGAAGCGGAGACTGATTCGGCAAGGGGATTTCCGAAACTGTACAGTCATTCTCGGCGAGTTCGGCACATTGTATCCGTCAATGATTTTCTCTCTGTCAGCAACCATCACCGGCCAGTGCTTTTGTCAAAGACTCCATCGTTGAGATCGTTGGACAGACAGAGGCGTCCGTCGCAAGATGCAGATTTTCGTAAAGACGTACGTGCTTTTTACTATTCTGCTCTGCTCGCTGCTGACGATAAAAACGATAGCCTTACGGGCAAAACCATCACCCTTGAGGTCGAGTCTTCGGACACCATCGACAATGTCAAGGCCAAAATCCAGGACAAGGAGGGCATTCCCCCCGACCAGCAACGTCTAATCTTTGCTGGAAAGCAGCTCGAGGACGGCCGTACCCTCAGTGACTACAACATCCAGAAGGAGTCTACTCTCCATCTCGTGTTGCGTCTCCGTGGTGGTGCCAAGAAGCGCAAGAAGAAGACCTACAACGTATGTGCCAGTTGTCGTGTATCCGAGACTTTTACTCAGTACTCTTCTACAGACCCCCAAGAAGATCAAGCACAAGCGCAAAAAGGTCAAGATGGCCATCTTGAAGTACTACAAGGTCGACTCGGATGGCAAGATCAAACGCCTCCGTCGT
Source organism: Mucidula mucida (assembly GCA_015501055.1). Classification (NCBI taxonomy): domain Eukaryota; kingdom Fungi; phylum Basidiomycota; class Agaricomycetes; order Agaricales; family Physalacriaceae; genus Mucidula; species Mucidula mucida. Next base: position 28,715 of record JADNYV010000178.1, read on the forward strand.
GAATGCCCCTCCGCCGAGTGCGGTGCTGGTATCTTCGTAAGCCAAAAATCTTTCTTTTGCCCTACCGTTATTCAATCTTTCCGCTAGATGGCCTTCCACCAGGACCGCCAGTACTGCGGCAAGTGTGGTTTGACGTACACCTTCCAGCCTGGCAGCAAGCCTCCCGTTGTCTAAGCTACTCATAGCGTTGTATGATCCATGTTGTATGAGTACATGAAATTGATAACTGCTTAATATACACAATGCAGCGCCGCTTCGTCTATAACCTAGTCGTGATTTCAATTCCTTGAAGAAGATCAAGCACTTCGGAACCAATGTAGAGATATTCAAAAGCTAAGATTGCCAAATCAGCTACGCGCTCGTCGATTTCAGATATGTATCTCTTCTCTACTTTCGCAACGTTTTATTTCAGTGAGGCGTAAACCCTTGCTGGCGCTCACATCTCGCAGGCTTCCGACGTCTCAAATGGTAACCTATTCAATTCTTTTCCCGGCGAAGTACACTCAGTGGTACAGCCCAAGGCGCAACACGGATCAAGAACGCAGTATGCATCTGTCGATAGGACGCATAACCACGTCTCTAGACGTCCACATCTCGTTCTCGACCCCACCCGCCATCCTACCCTGCGTTCCAGTCCGCCCGCCCCGTCCCGTTCATTATATGCAGGGTCCGGGCCCAGGCCTCTTTGTGTAATCGAGAAGCGCCTTCGACTCGCTTCCGGACCACCGCATTTCGATAACATGGAGAGGTATAAATGTCGGTCGTGGATGTCATGTAGAGATCATTCGACCGCCCTACAGCCGTTTAACGTTTAACGTTCAAACCACCACCCAAACTCTCAAACATGTATTACACTTGGCTCGCTCGTCGTGGAGTATGTCTTCTTCCTACCTTACCGTCTGCGCTAGATCTCACTGTGTTTCTTACAGCCCCTCATGTCGTGGGCCGCGATTGAAACCACTTTTCTGACGTTCGTGTTGTATAACAACGAAAAGTACGTCGCACTTTCTTCTTCTTCTTTGGAACTAATGCTCATGATCTTTGCAGAGTCCGTCCGATATTCCTGACCCGCGGCCAGGTCGACCAGCTACGGGCGACATCGAGTCTGATGACCCACTAAGCCTGAGGGAGATATACCCTAGAGCGAGTGAAAGAGATACCCCGTCCCGTCCCGCCACATACACCTATGATTTCACGGACTACTTTATAATCAAGCAGAGCATTGTACTTTTAGAATAGTAATGTGTACATACCAAGCACATTTTTACCGCGATGTCGTGTCTACAGACTCCATAACTATGCACACAGCGTTCTCTAGGCACGAAACGTACACGACGGATTGAATCCTCTGAAAGACCGTACGAATCGGAACTGGCGCGACTAACTTGACATCGAGGAGGAATCCGGGTCATCTCGCGCGGGCAGGGTGTCAACGGCAGCGCCGGTGGAAAAATCAAACTGTTTTTGTGGAAATGATGTAATCATACTGTAATGCATGAAAATACAAGATCCATCAGTGACTCGTGCAATATTACGATGCGTGTATTTCAAGTACTAAAGGTAATTACTGTATTCTAACTTGAAGTAGGCCAAGGAGCGGGCTCTCCTAGAATAATAGTACACGCGTTCCACTCCATCCTGTCCCGGCAATCTTTGTTAGTGAACATCTTCAATCGCAGCGTCTCATCCAAGGATACCGCCCCCTTGTCCGTCTGCACGACTTTCCCGTTGAAAAAGTTCTCTAAAGGGAACGGCAAATCAGTACGATTGGAGGCCTGGCACCAGTCGATGATACCATCCAATGTGGCGCGGTGTGAATCCCACGAGGAAGAGTCTTTGGGGCATAACTTCGGCAAATGGTCGCTAGCGACCATTTGCTGGAGTCTCCAATCAAAAGCAATCATGCTGAACGTGATGATGAAATTTCTGGGTTGTTGCAAGTAGTCCAAAACTTTGAGCGCTGATGCGGGATCCAATGCTTGTAGACCCTCGATAAAGGCTAAGATTGGTAGAAGGTAGGTAAGATGTGGGTCCACAATGTATCTTTCCGCAAGCATCGACAACCATCCCCCGTCGATAAAGGCTTGATACATTCCTTCATTACCAACTTCAAGTGCGGTTTCCATCAGGTTCAACGTGGAGCGTATCAGAGGACTTAGCCCTTTGGCAGACCTGACATCCTGTAACAGACGGTGGCATGACGGGAACACAAATTCAGGCTGGCGTGACGATACCAATCTCCTCAATAAAACACTGATGGCCGAGAGCGTCTGGTCAAACAGATCACGGAGTTCTGGATGCTGCAGGCCTGCTGCATCATAGTCACAGATCGACGTATCGTCAACAGTGGCGCGAAGAAGTTCGAGTATGGGAGCCAAAAAATAGGGATGTTCCTCAGCGATGGTGGCGTACTCCTCCTTCAGGCACAGCAGGACCTTTAAAAGGAGCTCTAAATGGCGACAACTTCCTGCATCTCTATATGATGCCCAATATTCATCTGAAAGATAACGCAGCGCAAATTGAGCTGCCTTGTAGAGCAGGCGATAGCATGACGGCAATGTGGCAGGGAGATCATCATTGAGGGACGAGAGCATGTCCAAGAGACGGTCTGGTACGGACATTGAGATGTCGCCCAAATCGCAGGCGAGAGCTTCATGTAATGTCACTGTACAACTATGACCTGTCCTGTGCCGAATTGACACGTGATCAGATTCGTCACGGGCTTGGGAAGCAGGCAGAAAGAGAGAGACAATATGAGCGTAGTCCGGATTGTAAAGATCTCCAGGACTGTTGAATTGGAAACAATGAGACCGAACTCCCAGTGCAGATTTCACAAGTCCTTCCCATACGAAAGGATGAAGTTTCAGTTCATTGAAAGTGCAGAAAAACTTTCGAAGGTCTCTACTTTGGTTGTACCAATCCCCATCGCTTGCGACCCAAGCAGTCGCCATGCAACGAGGTTCATCAAAATCCAAATGATTCACAAGATGTGAGTGAATGTTGTACCAATAATGACAAAAAAAGTGTGATCGAATGAGCCGTTCCCGGACACTGTCGCACTCAATCGCGCCAAGTCGGGAATATCCAAGAGCATCATAGAGACGTTGGTGCACGTCTTGAATATCTTTTCGACCCTTCCAAGTTGCCTGCGCATACGCCTGAACATCAGGCGGTAGCCCCCGATTGCTTGTACAACGAGGCTATGAACAGTGGGATTGGACGAGTTGTTGAACAACCAGTCAAGCGCATCAACGGAGACCTTGCCATAATCCGATTCAACCGTTATAGTTTCGAGCTGGTTTAGCGATTTTGGTGGGTGCTCTGGCCTTTGAAGACGAGCACGGTCGATCGCGATAGCTAGGATATCAAGATCGAGGTCGTCATCTTGACGCACTGAAAGTATATGTCGAGTAAGGCTGGATATAAAATGCCTGATAACCAGGCAAGTGTGAAAGATAAAGTCCGTCAATGGGGTTTGATACGGACATTGGGGGAAGAGGATCGGCAGAGCACTGCTAACGAGGTATAGTAGACAGAGGACAACCGTGACTACGCCAACCGCACAAGCCAGTGATGTGCGCAGAGGGATGAAGAAGAGCATCAGGCCCACAAGGAACAGGACAAGCGATATATGCATAATGATGGGGAATAATCCGATGATGACGTTCACGCGCCATTTCTGGAGACCATCGAATCGGTACTGACGAAGATGGCTGCGCGCTCCCGGTGTGCCAGATGGTATAGATGTGTAATGGTGGAACCACTGCTTAACCAGAACAGCCGAAAGAGCCACGACAAGGCTCATCGTGAGACTGACCACCCAGAGGCCGTTCACCCAGACCGTGATGGAGTCTGCTCGGAAAGTCTGGAGAGGATTGATGGACGGAGCAGTTATGTTGAGTCGGGACGAGCCGCCGTCGGCTATGGAGAGCTGAACGGAGACAAGGTCGTGTAGGAGAATCGCAGACATCGCGGTGTAGTCTGCCTGTAGACTTTGCGAGACCTGCACCAGGAACGAAGTTACGACGGCAGAGAAAAGACCAGCCTAAGATAGTATATATGTCTGAGTAAAGGCATAGCGCTCACACGAACACTCACAAATACGAGCATGACATCGAGACCGTCGCGGGCTTGTCCGACATACACCGTATCGTACGCGGCAGCCTCCTCGTTGTAGACACGCCATATCCTCGCGTTGGGAGCGGTCTCCTCGCCATACGGGTCCTCGGGGAGCCGCTTCTCATAGTCGTCGTTGAAGACAACGTTCTGAGGGGGCTGATAGTGGTTGGCATCCTGTCTCAGACCGAAGACGGTCTTCCCCGGCTGCGCTGCCGAAGCCTGGGGGGCGACACCAGTTGGAAGAGGCGCTTGCGCACCGGGCGTCTGTACAGCTGATGCAGATGGCCCCGGTTCTGAAGGAGGCGCCGCTGCGCTGTCGATGGGAGGTGGTACGGCGGTGGAGCCTTCGGGCTCTGACATCGAGACTTTGTATGGGAATGGAGTGGGCTCTGGGAGGTAGGCAGATAACTTGTAAGTTAGATGCAGCTGCACTGCCTACGAGCTGTGGCAAATGGTGGGGATGAATGAGGTTAGATGCATTAACACAGTACAGCATCCAACAACCAATGAGGCGGCTTGACTGGTGGACCGGAGTCTGACAGCTGGAATGGCACGACTGCCAAACGCGCAGGTAACGAGGCCAATCCTATTGATAGCTCAGCCTTGCAGCCGACATCAAGATTTCGCTCGAGTTTTGTAGACAAGTCGGTGCGACTGAAAGAATTACGAACTCCTTCATCCAATTCAATCAAGCATTCCCAGCCATACGAACATATTCAGCCGCCATCTGCTATGCGTGATTAAGTCTTAACAATCAATAACCAAAGGGAGCACAACGTACAAAATTCTGAGCCAATACACGAAGCCTAACATCGCAGAGCTCGAACCCCGTAGTGGTGATTGGGGTCAAAAGAATGGCTGTACTTCACCCACTCGTCTCCTCCCTGAATGCTCGGCATAGCATGTTATCCTCGTCCAAAAATCTAATAATGTCTCGTACCCATGCAGATACTAGTCGATCCAGGCGTGGACGCGTCGTCTAGATTCTAGACAATAGCTGATTCGAAGCGTCAATGGGCAAGAGACAGATCAGTAACGCGAATGTTTCTTTATGTCCCAGAGTCCAAGAGCACGCGCAGCCGTACTGTAACATTTTGAACGCCGTGAAGCTAAGCCGGGTAGCGAGTAGGAGGAGACTATACTTACATGGTAGACAGGACACGAGTATAGCAAGAGGGTACTACGCGTCGAAAATGGCGGTGAGCTTACCGTTGTCACTGTCAAGCACGTTGAGCCAGCTTCCGAGTTGGTGTTAGTCTTTGACGTACCTTTGCCATGACACCGCCAGCCAGATGGTCTTCTTTGAATGCTAGCAAGATAAGAGTAGGCCGTGGAGCTACCTACCCAAGCATTGTAATCCTGGTACCTCGGGAGGTTTCAGAAACAATATCACTGTATTTAAAGGCGCCGTGTGGGAGGAAGTGTGCCTGAAGCGAAAAACTCTGGCGGCATTTCGGGCGTAAACAGTCTTTAAACAGTACAGACGAAGATGTCAAAGTCCAAGCAGAAAGCCGCTTTGGACTCAGAGCGAGTACCCGTTCAAGAAAGCGATGGCCGCCGAGGTCGGGAAGGCGAAAGGATGAGGCATTAGGCTAAGAGAGCGAGTCGTAATACTAAGAAAGTTACAAGACCTGTTGCGTTCACGTGTCCTCAATTTTGAAATCAAAAATTTACCACGCTTGGTTTCCCTCCTGCCGCATGAGCAGTCACTAGTCACTGTCCGTCTCCGTTCTCGCTGTTCGAAACCGAGAACTAGGCGTGTGATCTAGTCTAGTTTCATTCGCATGGCCGAGTACGGAGCTCAACTTTTGCGTCATGTGCATCTCATGTGACCCGGTCGGCTTACCTTAGCATCAAAAATTAAATTAGCGCGTCGCCGCCTTTCTTTCCAATGCCCTCAGACGCGTCAACGACGATATTTGCCTTTGATTCTCTTGAGGGACGCAAATTGTGTCGGGATTTGTCCCATCATGACCTCAAATACGACCCCCACGACTACTCGCTGGATGTCGCTGTCAAAATCATCGATGGCACTGATTGTCTCGTAAGGACAGCATGTGGTTCAGGAAAAACGAGGATTATAGCGCTTCTAGCCATCGTCCTGCGAAAAATTGGCCAGGATCAGACCCTGTTCCCTGGGAAGCCCGTGCAAGAAGTCATCCGAAACCCTGTCATCTTAGTGATTTGTCCCACTAATGCTTTAGAACAAGATCTGGTTCGTATCCACTTCTCACAGTTTAAGAAGTTGTGCACCTTCGGCATTCAAGCGCTTGCCGTTAACTCGATAATCGCGGAAAGGGTACGAAACGATGCCGGAGTAGGAGTATTATTGCAGGAGATATTTGTAGAGGTGATGGTCGCTGGAGTGGATGGAAAGAGTGGTGCATTTAAGGATAGTAGTGGTGTAGAAAAAGAGGCCGGATTAGTGTGAGAGAAGTCGGGGAATGTAGTAGGTCTGATAGGTGAGAGATTAAAGATCGGAGGTATAGGATTGATTGGCAAAGAGTTCGGGGGCTGTCCCGAGCTCATAAATTAACGACAAAGTGGAAGCAGACTAAAAAGTAAACGGCGCGAAAGCGCACTTAGGGCGTCACGTGAATTTGGATATATGGAGATATGCAATTGCGTCATTGCAAGCACAGCCAGAGTCTTTTGCCGAGCTCCTATATGGACGCGGCGTATGAAAGCAGACTCTAGATCAAAGTGTCAGCTTTGATCGAGTCTGCCTAAGGGAGACTACGTGTGATCCGAACGCGCTGTGGGAAAGCTGCGCCGCTATGTCCGGTCTTCTGACTTTTAGCGAAAGGACGTCGCGCTTTTCTTTGGGACCAATGCTCATGACCTTGGCAAAGTCCGCCGAAGATTTCTCACCCACGACGAGGTCAACCAGCTACGGGCAACGTCGAGTCTCATGGCACACTAGACTTTGAAGGCCTGAGGGCAATCTACCCGGGAGCCTGTAGAAGAGACACCGGGAGCGGAGAACACCGGCGCTACATACTGAAATTTCGCCAACATACCAACAGATCTTAGGAGCCACGTCGATGTCGCAATATTGTCAGAAGCTGCTCGTCGGCACACTCGACAATCTGTTCAACCTTTTTCGCTTTGGTTTTACGCTTCTTCTCCCGGGTCCTTCCCGCGAGCGTGTAGCTTCCTTCTGGTATGACCAACATTGGATTCCGCGCCAAGGGCGATGGCGTGCTGATAGTGTAGGAACGTACTACCGATAGGTAGGAAGGACATCTTGAGGTATAAAGACCTACTGGTAAACTGAACTACGCCATTGACATTTGTTTGACCGCAAAGTGAAGGCTTTGACCAAGTAGATCCATCTTTACGTTTCGCTGATTTACATCTCAGAATTGTGTTAATCGACGCGCCAGGTCTGGCGACCGTTAAGTGTTCACCCCCTTCGTTTTCAATTCCAGCTTTTCACGAATAGTCAAGAAAGTGATCCAACTGGGGAGCCCCGAGAAGTTTGCGATGAGTCGAGTTAATAGAAAACGGAGGCATGCTGACTTGCCGGACGGCTCTCCTACGTTTGAGGCCAACACTATCGCGCACCCCTACATGACGTATGCCTGCACTGGCGCGACTATCTTACCATCTTCGAGGGCAGCCACGGCCAACCCAGGTCCTCTCGCAGGGTCTTACTGGATTCGTCACCCTTGGCAGAAGGGTTAAAGTATCATATATCAACGTGCAAAGAGGTGTAATCATAATTCACGAAAATACAGGCACATTCCCCGCCTCAGTGACTCGTACGTTTTTCCGAGTATCTGAATGTCCCGTAAGCCGTCAGTCCGTCACAGATAAAGGTACTGGAGACGTCCTTTCACGGTTCCAGAGGAGCATCTCTCTTTGTTAGCAATCCCACTCTGAGCAGCCCGAAGCACGGTCTCCTAAAAGTATCGTGCGTGCGGCCCACTGCACCTTCCTCCGGTATGCATCGTCAGTTAACATCGCTTGCAGCGCCTCGTCGAGGTACACTGCCCCCTTACGTGTATGCACAACTTTCCCGTCGAGAAAGTTCTCTACTGGGAACGGCAAATCAGTATCTTCGCACCAGTCGATGATACCGTCCAATGTGTGGCGGTGTTTATACCACGAGACAGAGTCTATGGGGCATAACGTGAGCAAAAGTCCGACATTGAGATGCCCGGAAAGTGAAGCAAGTGCGATGAATGTGATGAAGAAATTTCTGGGTTGTTGCAGATAGTCGAAACACTCGAGCGCTGATGCGGAACCCAATGCGTGTAGACCATGGACAAAGGCACAAATCGGTTCGATGCACCAATCTGCGGAGTTCGCAACATATCTCTCCGAAAGCATCCACAGCCATCCCTCGTCGATAAAGACTCGATACATTGCTTCATTACCACTTTGAAATGAAATTTCCATCAGGTCCAAGGTCCAGAAAGCGGAGCGTGTCAAAGGACTTTGCCCTTCAGACAAGTAATTTGCAAGCACCTGTAAGAGACGGTGGAATAACGGAAACACGAATTCGGGCGGGCATGATGGGAAGACTTTACTTGATAGACGCATGATGGCCATCAGAGATTTCTCAAGCAGGTACTCGAGTTCTGAATGAGGCGGTAGGCCTGCTGCGGGACAGTCAAAGATCAAAGTATCATCAATAATGGCACGAAGAAGTTCGAGCATGGGTGCCAAAAATCAGGGATGCTGCACAAGGATGGTTTCGTACTCCCAAGACAAGCGAAACAAGACATCTGAAAGGAGCGCTAAACGGCGACAACTTCCTGAATCATCACAAATATCATCCGGAAGATACCACAGCGCGAATTTAGGTGCCTTGTAGAGTAGTCGATACGGTGATGGCAATATTGCGGGGAGATCATCATCAAAGAATGGGAGCAGGTTCAAGAGACAGTGTTGTACGGACAGTGAAATCTTGTCCGAACAATGCTAAAGGCGGTCACGTCATTCCTTCACCCCGACAGAGGCATGTCACAGAAACTTTGACGATGTTTCCTCTGAGGATGGTAAAGCCACACGCCCAACTTGTAAACATGACAGATGTACTAGAGCCTTCTTCCGAGACGTGCCATTCAACGAACGACAAACCGGAAGCTGACATAGTCGCGGACTGGGATGGTGAAGATGATCCTTGTAATCCAAAGACGTACGTTTCTCGTTGTCCTATCATCGTCTAAAAACAATCTCTTCTTAGATGGTCATACGCGAAGAAAAGGCGCGCGACTTTGACCGTCTCTCTCCTCACGTTTGTTAGCCCGGTGTCATCGTCTATGATTGCTCTTAGTGCAACAAAACTGGGGACGAGCTTGGTATAGCGTTCTACTCGCTATGCCAGTATCGCTTTTTGTTCTTGGGTATGGTGAGTCGTCGTAAGTGTTCATCTTCTTCCTCTCTGACGCTATTGATAGCTGTCGGTCCTCTAGTATGACGCCACTTGAAGATCATACGCCTTCGGTTCCTGGCCCTATCCGCGAGCTCTATGGGCGCACGAAAGGTTTTCAATTCGGAAACCTCTTCTTCTGTGGTAAGTAAACATTTCTATACGGATATGTGTTCGTATACTGATTGTAGAACAGTATGGAACGTAGCATGCGGCTTTGCGCAGACCGAAAGTCAGTGCATCGCATTTAAATTCTTCAGCGGCGTCAGTGGATGCGCATCACCAGCTGGAGGCGGAATTCTCGCAGACAAGTGGCGCCCGGAAGAACGAGGCAAAGCAGTTGCGATTTATTCTCTTGCTCCATTACTTGGGCCTGTTGTCGGACCGATTACGGGTGGATGGATTGCGGAGAAGACCAGCTGGCGATTCCATCCTCTCCGATTTCGCTAAGAGTTATTAGTTTTGGTAGGTGCTGGGACTCTTCTTTCTTCCAGAAAGCGTGTACATCTGTCCTTCGAGCGTCTGATTTGACCAAATTTCCATGTACAGCCTACCCGCCTGTTCTCCTCGAAAGGCGAGTACAAGCCATAAGGCAAAGCATGGATCCCGAGAAAGGCAACCGTCGTGTACGGACTGTCTTTGAGAAAGCCGAGTCCCGGGAGTACGTCTACTTCCATGGTACTTATTAATGCGGTACTGATCGTCTCTCATAGCTGGAAACATCTCTTCGGAAAAGCTTTTGCTCGCCCTGTGGCTTTATTCATTTACGCGCCTATCGTCCAAGCAACCGCGGTGTACAGCGCCTTCGTTTATGGCGTCTTTCATCTTCTCAAATCCTCCGACTTCATCCTTGCCATGACAAGACGGCGCTTCTAGTGTTCCTCACAACGATGCCGACAGTATTCAAAGTCATCTATCATGAAGACATTGGCGTGGCTGGTCTTCATTATATTGCCCTCGGACTTGGCCTTTGGATTGCGTCGGAGGTCAATGCTCGGTATATGGATAAGATCTATATATATCTGACAGAGCAGAATAACGGTATTGGTCGCCCTGAATGTCGAGTTCATGAGTGCCTGTCGAAATGTCCTCACAGAGTACTGAGATTATTTTTCGCACAGCCGCTATGGTCCCTGGCTCGGTGATTTTTCCTATCGGGATGCTCATAGCTGGCTGGTGCGCTGACCAAGGCGTACACTGGATCGGTTCGGACATCGGGCTCGCGTTAGTGGGATGTGGAGCTATCCTCATTCTGCAAAGTATTCAAGCATACATTGTCGACACGTTTGCGTTGTACGCTGCTTCCGGTAAGAGTACTGCGGCATTCGCTGACGTTTATTGATCTTGTTCTTAGCGCTATCCGCCGTAGCGTGTCTGCGTTCCCTTGCAGGCTTTGGATTCCCGCTCTTTGCTCCGGCGATGTACGATGCGTTGGAATATGGTAAGGGTGTCACGGTACTCGCTGTCATCTCTATCACTATAGGGTGTCCTGCGTACGTCGCCCTTCCTGCTTCCTTCGGAGAGAGTCTGATATGAATTTCTGGCTTAGGCCGTTCCTGTTTTGGAAGTATGGACAAGGTATAAGAGAAAAGAGCCGATATTCGAAGAAGTAATGATTACGAGTCGTGTCGAACGGACTTTTGACGTCTGGATCTCCCAACAATAATGATTGACTTTAGACACGAGTACACAGGTCGGGACAAACTTGCTACCTAGCTGTCCAATCATCAGTTTAGTCAGATTACCCTCCCTTGCATAGTAACGTCTTGAAACGAGCTCGAGCAAAAGAATGATAAAACAGTTGCATTGAGCCAGAGCAGCGTATGAACAGCTTCTCTTGACGGTCGACTATCCACTCAAACGACGCCTTTGAATCCCTTTTTGGAAACACCGACCACGCTTAATTCTGTAAAACTCCTGTTAGTATCACGGTCCTTGACACAGAAGGAAATGTGGCGCCACATCATTGAAAGAAGCACTGGAAACTGCTCATGACATCGTTGAAGTTGACCTGTTCCAAATGGGACGAGCCAGGATTGACGAGTGTGATGTGGCTGCCGGTGCAATCTCTGTTACTGTTTGCAAAGGGTGGTTATCTAATGTGACGAAGCTCTCAATGGAACAAGCATACGTGAACAGGTTGCAGAAGACGCCGGGGTCGGGCCCGAAGCTCGAAACGTTGTCATTGAACCCGGTGCCGACGTTGATGCAGCCGCTCGTGGTGGACAGGAAGCAGCTGCCCTTGAAGTCGGCGTCGGTGCAGAAGAAGGCATTGGGCTGGCGCTGTTAGGTCAAAGGGTTAGTCTTGATCTGCACGAACAATGTCGACAGAGACGCGCTGACCTTCTCGATCTCATGAGCGGGAGCTGCAGACGCAAGAGCTGCAGCGAGTAGAACGGTCTGGGCGATGCGTGTGAAGAACATTGCTGTTGAGTGATTTGTGTGAGGTGAGAAGTCGATATGTATTTAGCGCGAGCAGCTCAAGGTTTTATACGGTTGTGTGCGGATCCAGGACACAAATTGGAGATGCATTTTCGCCATAAACGCGTCTAACGGATTGCGGTCAGAGACGGAGTGACAGTATCGGGGTTCGGCGAGGCACAATTGAAAGTCAGCTTATCGTGCGCCGACATAGCGAGTCCTGTACAAGCGTATGCGGCTCCGAGTGGTGGTCAGCGTCCACGCTTCGAGGCGCAGACTGTATGCATGAGGGTTCATGCTTCATCTCAAACTGCGAGCTAGCAAGTCTCGACGAAGCTCAAGGAGCGTACGCGGCTCCGAATGGTGCACACTGCTCAGAGTCCGCACTTCGAGGCAGAGGCACAGACTGTATGGACTAAGAAGTCGTGGAACCTGACAAACGCTCAGCGACTGAATGTGAGGGGCAGATGAACAGGAACGACGCACGTTGGTAAATTAGCGCTGTAGTAATTGCTTAGTTGAACTCGGCACCTTCGCAAAGAAAGTGTACAGAGATACATGTCGTTTGGCCGTCGTTCTGAAGAACTCTCAGGGGAGCTCTTTTCGCGCTGTAAAGCCGAAGAAACGGAGGAAAAGAAAACATAGATAAGAAGCTCATTACAGGATGGCTTTCCGAATCCGAAAGATTGTTGGCCGTCTGACAAGCAGCATCGGGGAATCAGCCGAGGAATGTAGCTTTTCAAGTTGCGTGAGATGGTGATGGACGATGTGGGAGCAGAACGGAATACATAACGCTGACCCACCGGCATTCCGAGTCAAAGGAAAGTACAGAGTTACACGTGTGTGGCAAACGTCCGGCCTTATTCGGAGGCACCGGATGGTATGACCTTTCGAACCACCATGTCGATCGACCGTCCGCATTTCTTGCAACGTCAATGAACTGAAGAATCTACCGCTCCGCTTGAGTACTCCGTTACTATTCTCCCTTTCAAAACCAAAGTTCCGTGTACCAACTAGAAGGACAGGCTCACGGAAACGCGTTCTGGACTTACCTTCTAGGTCGACGTTGGCGCTACCTGAATTACTTCTCATTTTCTCGTGTCGACGAATTCAATCGCATGCGCGTATTAATTACGAAAAGACATAAATCTAAGGTGTGTCCGTGTTCGTGAATCTTATGGGCCACTCGAGTCTTGGTAAAAAGAATACTGGCTGCGCAGTCATAACGTGCCTTGTGTCAAATCGTGGAAGTCTGGGGTCATGCACGACCTCGTCATATCTGGGGAAGCAACACGTTCTTACTGCATGTCCTCGTCGCCTGACAGCCTACACGCTTTACTTCCCTTTCTCACCTCAGTCTTTGCTAACATGCTCGCCAGAGTCAGCAAGTTTGTTACCCACTCGCTGGCGGCATCAAAAAGTAGTGTCGATGCGACTTCCAGTATACCACGACCTGGAGAAACGTCTACTATCAACCACGTATCCGGGGAACGCATTCAAAACCAAGGTAGCTTACCGGTAAGCTCAAGCGAATCTCCCAAGGTATGCCTTGTCTTAGGAGATTATCTCAATTTCATAATCGTGTTAGCCTCTGGCAGCACCTAGTTCTAGCCCGACTCGAAGGTCTAGGAAATCCGAGGAAATACATCGCCTCAGCAACGAGCTGGTCGACCTCAGGGTGCGCGCCGACGAGTTACACATGCGTGTGCAGACGATGGATAAAGAGCTGGGGAAATTCAAGGCCGCAAACAGAGAACTGGCTGATGCTAACAGCGTCCTTCAGGCGGAGCTGAGGGAGATCCAGGCGGTCTTAGCCAAGAATGAATCGGAAGGGACAATCATGCGACAGAAACTCCAGCAGGAGCGGTCCCTGCGAGGAGACGATCATCAGCTGCTGGAGATGCGCACTCGGGAGCTGCGGGATGTACAGACGTACCTCACCACGGTCGACACGCTTCCTGTGCAAGAAATTGTCTCCATGGTCAAGGCTTTGAACTCGGATATATTCCAAATCGCCGCCGTCATCTCAGAATCCACTTCCTTTGCCAAACGCTTTCAGCTACCGCACGAGGTTATCAAGTATGCTGAGGATCACCTGGGGCATGATATCACGCATCTTCTATACAAAGCGCAAGAGAGAGACGCGGATCATCGCAGTCTCGTTGTCCAGACAGTCATTCAAGCCGTGCTGGCAGACGCGTGTTTGGGGATAACGCTTTCGTGGGACGCAGGGCTGAAGACCACTGCCTTGAGATGGGCCTATGATAGAATCCGAGTAACCTGTATGTACGTTCATTCTCACATCTATATATCAAGATAATTGAAGGTAAAAGCAGCATCTCAGTCTGTTAGTGCGCGGTGGCGCATGCTGACACGTGCAAATACCAAGTACGCGGAGCCAATCGCTGTTGAAAAGGCCGCTTTTTCGCTTGTTGTCCATACGCTCTCCGTCATGCTTACGATCGCTGGCTGGACACACGGTTCAACCGATTGGGAAGCTTATACGCGCGCAGTCGCGAAGACTTTTGGACTTGACCTGGAGCGACTTGTGAAGGATGTCGTGACATTGGATAGGGCGATGGGCGAAGGACTTATGTCGATGGACGTCGGACTTGTTACAGCTGCGACAGGTGAAATCTTTGATGGGAATACCATGGAGAACGGCTTTGGCGGCGACGCCGGTTGGATGGACAAACACAGAGAAGGTAGAAGTGCGGAGACTGTTGCATGCACGAGTGACTTGGGTTTACACGCCAGAGCAGTTGGACGAGAAGATGGGGGTGGTCGACCACAGGTGCTGCTCAAGCCCAAGGTGGTGCTTTGGTCGACGCTTCTCGACGCGCCTCAGACGGAGGTGGAGTAGCTACGACTCAGCCATACATGACATTGTTTGTCGCATCTTCTTTGAATGCGAAAGGGTCACTAATTGTTACATCGAACGTGTACTGATTGGCGAGGCACAAAAGTTGAGCTCAATGGGCGACCTAACTAAGTCAACGTGCGATATACAGAAGCTCGTTCCCTCCTGTTCCATCCGATAATTCGTAGTAGGATACGACACCGCACAGTAACCTCAAGCGCTAAGAGAGCGCAGACTAGTGGCACACGATACTAGGGTACAGTACATGAAACGAAATGCAGTGTTGTGTTCTTGCAAGCGCAGAGTAGAAGTCCAAAAGATCCGCCGAGAGGCCCGGGATGCCTGACGCAGATACCTGAAACAGCATAGTGGGTACAGCAAGGTAGCAGCAAAAGCTGAGGCGGAATGAATTAGAATGGCCTGATTAGGAAGTGGCACGCCATCAGGCAATCACGAATTCAGGCCTTGTTCCCGACCTACTACCTCGATGCCGGCGACGCTGCACGTCTTCATTTGTCTTCTACGCTCATAACATCTGCGATATCAGCGCCGACGCCGGCCAGCATCGTCGCCAATGCCACCAAAGCCCACGACCACAAAGGTCCTCGCCGCACTGCGCCGCGACGACGAAGAGGATGTACGCCCGTATGTTATCTTAGCTGAGATTGGACAGGGCAGTTTCGCCACCGTCTACAAGGGCTACTATGAGGTGCGCATTGCTACTGCCTTTCACCCATTACTGCTAACAATCAAGTGCAGGAAACGCATGTCCAGGTCGCTATTAAGACTGTTAGGCGCGATAATCTCTCCGCGAAGCTATTCGAGAATCTGCAGAGTGAAATCCAGATTTTAAAGGCGCTCTCTCATCGCAATATAACCAAGTTGACCGACATCGTTGTGCGTATCTCATACCGGAATTTACGCATGCCTGACGATTGCTGCAGCGGTCTGAACATCACATCTACCTAATCATGGAGTACTGCTCAGGCGGAGACTTGACCAATTACATCAAGAAACGCGGTCGAGTTGAGACGCTCGAATACACACCATCAGCAGGCGCCTCACCTCAGTACTATCCCCATCCACGCACAGGCGGTCTAGCGGAAATCGTCGTACGCAGCTTTCTGCGCCAGCTCGCGCGTGCGCTCAAGTTTCTGCCCCACCGTGGTTATATCCATCGAGATATCAAACCGCAGGTATGTATCCGTACGCAGACGTGACGTGATTATTAAATGTTGTAGAATCTCCTCCTCAAACCAGCACTCCCGGAAGAACTCGCCAAAGGCCACCCTATGTGCATCTCCATTCTCAAGGTGGCCGACTTTGGGTTTGCTCGTTCATGTTAACCAGCGCGATGATGGCGAAAAAGGCAACCTCCGAAATTGTACAGTCATTCTCGACGAGTGTGTCAGTCATAAATCTTGTCAGCATCTATCACCGGCCGGTGCGCTCGTCAAAGCTTCCATCGTTGTGGTCGTTGGACAGGCGCCCGTCGCAAGATGCATATTTTCGTAAAGACGTTTGTGGATTTGCTATTCTGCTCTGCTCGCTGCTGACGATAACGACGACAGCCTTACGGACCATACCACTTTAGGTCGAGTCTTCGGACACCACCGACGATGTCGAGACCAAAATCCAGGACAAGGAGGGCATTCTCCCCGACCAGCAGCGTCTGATCTTTGCTATAAAGCAGTTCGAGGACGGCCGTACCCTCAGCGACCTCAACGATCAGAAGGAGTCTACACTCCATCTCTCGTTGCGTCTCCGTGGTGGTGCCAAGAAGCGCAAGAAGGAGACCTATAACGTCAAGATGGCCATCTTGAAGTACTCCAAGGGCGACTCGGATGGCAAGATCAAGCGCCTCCGTCGGTGCCGATATCTTCGTAAGTCAAAGTTCTTTCCTTCGTCTGACCTTTATCTAATCTTTTCGCTAGATGGCCTTCCACCAGGACCGCCAGTAGTGCGGCACGTGCGGCTCGACCTACACCTTCCAGCCCGGGAACAAGCCTCCTGTAGTCTAAACTACTCAAAGCGTTGTACGGTTTATGTTGTATAAGTACACGAACATTGATAACAACTTAACACTTGCCAGAGTGCCGCTATGTCTACCCGGTCGCCATTTGAATTATATGAAGAAGAGTAGGCACGATGAGAAGACTATGAATCAGCTGCTCGTTGACTTCCGATATACATTTGCGCTGACTCTGCCGAGCTACAACCCAGAAGAACTCTTCACTGACGCTAGTAATCCCGTTGACGAAGTCCTCAGTATCGCTCCAGTCTCAATCTTGCACAATGCACCGATTTCGGCGTCAGTAAGGGGAGCGCAGAGAGCTGTATGAAGACTATTGGCCAGTTTTTGAAGAGTGTTGTTGCCAGGTACGTGTTCTTGATCTTTGTGCGACGTGTATCGTTTCTTTTTGTAGGAATCCCTCAACCTTCCGTATCTTCTCCCCGATGAATTGCTTTCAAATAAGTTGGACGCGGTCCTTGATGACCCTGGTCATAACTTCCAATGGTGATCGCGCCGTAGAGATTTTATCTGCAAACCTGCCAAGGTAAGTATGCTTCAAGGATATTTTATGACTGGACGCACTGGCTCGTTTCCAAGTCACGAAACCTTTCGGTGCCTCGTTCATACTATGATGGTACAATACTCTCAAATCGCGAGAAAGCAACGTTTCGTTTGAGTGTGGCGTAAGGCGCCCCCTCTCGTCGGCGCGCGGTTTCCGCAGGCATCCCACGAATGTTAGTATCTCAAACTCTCATACTGTGATCACCGCAAATCTATTTCGTAGTCCCGGACAAGTACAGCATAAGGCGCAACATCGATCAAGAACGCAGTATGCATCTGTCGATATGACGCATAACCACGTCTCTAGACGTCCACATCTCGTTCTCGACCCCACCCGCCATCCTACCCTGCGTTCCAGTCCGCCCGCCCCGTCCCGTTCATTATATGCAGGGTCCGGGGCCCAGGCCTCTTTGTGTAATCGAGTCGCTTCCGGACCACCGCATTTCGATAACATTCAGAGGTATAAATGTCGGTCCTGTTATGACATGGAAATATCATTCGACCGCCCTACAGCCGTTTAACGTTTAACATTCAAACCACCACCCAACCTCTCAAACATGTACTTCACCTGGCTCGCTCGTCGTGGAGTACGTCTTTCCCTTTCTACCTCACCGTCTGCACTAGATCTCACTGTGTTTCTTACAGCCTCTCATGTCGTGGGCCGCGATCCAAACCACTTTTCTGACGTTCGTGTTGTACAACAACGAACAGTACGTTGCGCTCTTCTTCTTTGGAATTGATGCTCATGATCTTCGCAGAGTCCGCCCGAGATTCCTCACCCGCGGTCAGGTCGACCAGCTACGGGCGACGTCGAGCCTCATGACCCACTAAGCCTGAAGGAGATACCCTGTGGAAGAGATATCCTGCAGCTCTGGAGCAGAGTGCACCGACGCCACATACACATATGATTTCGCAGACTACATTATAATCAAGCAGAGCATTGTACTTTTAGAATAGTAGTAATGTGTACATACAAAGGCACATTTTCCGACTCATCGCTACGTCGTGACCACAAAACCTCATCACTATAGTCTATGCACACATCGTTCTCTAGGCACGAATCAATTGAGGCCCGGTACCCCCAGAGCGTGGCGCATGGTCAACAAACTGCCAATGGCGTAGTTCAGTGAACTAGTAGGTCTTTACATCTTGTGATGTTCTAAGTATAATGATGTACCCTTACACGACGGATCGAATCCTCTGAAGGACCGTGCTCGAAAATGGCGCGACTAACTTGACGTCGAGGAGGAATCCGGGTCATCGCGCGCACTCTCGCTGGATTCGTCACCATGGGTGTCAACGGCAGCGCCGGTGGAAATTTTGAACTGTGTGCGAAGAGATGTGATCATACTGTAATGCACGAAAATACAGCATGCACAGAAAGCCGCCTGCGTCCGTGACTCGTGCGATATTACAATGCACGTATATGCGCGTCCTGCCGCGTATCTCATAGGGGTAAAGGTAAATACTCTAAAACAGGCGGAGGAATTTCTTTTCCCAACATTATTGTACGTGCGGCCCACACCACCCTCCTCCGGTAGCGCTCATGAGCAAACATCTCTCGCAACGCCTCATCCAAGGATACCGCCCCCTTATTCGTTTGCACAACTTTCCCATTGAAGAAGTTCTCTAAGGGGAGCGGCAAATCATCGTGATTGGAGGCTTGGCACCAGTCAATGATACTATCCAATGTGGCGCGGTGTGTATCCCACGAGGAAGAGTCTTTGGGGCATAACTTCAGTAAATGGTCGCTGTTGGGTCTCCACTCAGCAATCATGCTGAATGTGATGATGAAATTTCTGGGTTGTTGCAAGTAGTCCAAAACTTTGAGCGCTGATGCGGGATCCAATGCTTGTAGACCCTCGATACAGGCTAAGATTGGTTTTAGGTAGGTAAGAATCGGGTCCGCAATGAATCTTTCCACAAGCATCCACAACCATCCCCCGTCGATAAAGGCTTGATACATTGCTTCGTTACCGCTTTCAAGTGCGGTTTCCATCAGGTACATGATTTCGAGAGCAGAGGGTGTGAGAGGACCTTGCACTTCTGACAAGTAATGTGCAGGCACCTGTAACAGACGGTGGCATGACGGTAACACGAGTTCAGGCTGGCGTGACAAGACCATTGTCCTCAATAAAACACTGATGGCGTAGAGCGACTTGTCAAGCAGATGACGGAGTCCTGGACCTGCTGCTGCATCATACTCGCAGACTGAAGTATCGTCGATGATGGCGCGAAGAAGTTCGAGTACGGAAGCCAAAAAATAGGGATGCTTCGCAAGGATGGTGTCGTACTCCACATACAGGCACCGCAGGACCTCTGAAAGGAGTTCCAAATGGCGACAACTTGCCGCATCTGTATATGGCGCCCAAATTTCATCTGAAACATTATGTATCGCAAATTTGGTTGCCTTGTAGAAGGACCCCGGATAATACACTAAGATGATTGATCCCAAATCCGGACATGAACGGCAGATTTTGGCCAGTAAGTTTGATCCCAGATCCGGACATCAGGCTCTTGAGGGTCCGGAAAGCCAGATCCAGTGTACGGACACGGACTTCGATGGGCTGGAATGGCTGATCCAGAAAATCCGGACATGGCCAAGGAGCGCTCACGGGGTAACCTCACAAGCCAGTATGGTGTATCCGTTACGGTGGGTGGTTGGCGGAACCGGTGGTCTCTGTTTCGATCCCGCCTAAGGAACAGCTGTTTTATTGCTAACCCCCACAGGCTGTTGGGACTGGTGGTGAATGCGCTTTGCACTGGAAAGGGGAGGTTCGTGCGGCTACCGGTAACTCTGCAAACGCAGAGTTTGTAGCAGCTGACACTGCTAAGCAGGTTTGTCCTTCATTCGATTGAAACTATCCCACAGACTGACAAGCATGTACTAGCTTGCTACCAAGCGCCGTAATGCCTTCGTCAAAGTCAAAATTACAAATGTGGATTTGGTATCGACCGCTCGCATTACCCCATTGCGCCCATTAGGACTGGGAGATCATCTAATTGTCTTGACAAACAGCGAGCTCTTCATCGCTCATGGTACGTCCATGTAAGTCCTTTCTGGTGTACTAACTAATCTCTGGGTAGTTCTTGCCTTGTACAAGCAAGGAGGAGGCAAGATGGCCAAGAACTTATCAGTCACCAAGGCAGAAGGTATCTCTGCCCTTTCGTATGTCGGCGTCGAGCTCTTTCCTTTTCAAACCGGACGTACCTTCACACAATTCTCGACTCTCCTGCGGACCCAACGTGTTGCACACTTGTTTCCTATTGAAGTGATGACTATCCTCGCCAACAAGCCTGTTATAAACAATGTAGGCTTGGAGCTGTCGGAGCACGACATGGGGACATTCAACGACTTGAAGAGAGAGCTTGCAAAGTTGATTTTAGGTATTAAAACATACAAGAAGCGTGTACCAGACGTTGTAGAAGACGAATAGACATACTGACCGGCTCTGTACGCTGTATACAACCCCTAGGAACCTTGATCCCAAAATCCGGACATGCAACCCCTTCCAGCGCCGAACCTTGAGGCAAAATCCGGACATGGCATCTGAGCGCTGTCCGGACACGGACGGCAAAATTTCCGAAATTTGGGATCAATCATCTTAGTGTATTATCCGGGGTCCTCTTGTAGAGTAGTCGATAGCGTGATGGCAACATTGCAGGAAGATCGTCATTGAAGGACGAGAGCATGTCCAAGAGACAGTCTTGTACGGACATTGAGATGTCGCCCAAATCGCAGGCGAGAGCTTCATGTAATGTCACTGTACAACTATGACCTGTCCTGTGCCGAATTGACACGTGATCAGATTCGTCACGGGCTTGGGAAGCAGGCAGAAAGAGAGAGACAATATGAGCGTAGTCCGGATTGTAAAGATCTTCAGGACTGTTGAATTGGAAACAATGAGAGCTAACTCCCAGTGCAGATTTCACAAGTCCTTCCCATACGAAAGGATGAAGTTTCAGTTCATTGAAAGTGCAGAAAAACTTTCGAAGGTCTCTACTTTGGTAGTACCAATCCCCGTAGCTTGCGACCCAAGCAGTCGCCATGCAACGAGGTTCATCAGAATCCATAGGTATCAATTGAATCCGATATTCGTGCGAAATCCCAGAATCATGAAAAAAGTGTGATCGAATGAGCCGTTCCAGGGCACTGTCGTACACAATCGCGGGAAGTCGGGAATATCCAAGAGCATCAAGCAGACGTTTGAACACGTCTTGAATATCTTGTCGACCCTTCCAAGTTGCCTGCGCATACGCCTGAACATCAGGCGGTAGCCCCCCGATTGCCTGTACAACGAGGCTATGAACAGTGGGATTGGACGAGTTGTTGAACAACCAGTCAAGCGCATCAACGGAGACCTTGCCATAATCTGATTGAACCGTTATAGTTTCGAGCTGGTTTAGCGATTTTGGTGGGTGCTCTGGCCTTGGAAGACAAGCACGGTCGATCATGATAGCTGGGATATGGTCGTCATCTTGACGCACTGAAAGTAAATGTCGAGTAAGGCTGGATATAAAATGCAGCGCTTTCCTAAAAACCAGGCAAGTGTGAAAGATAAAGTCCGTCAATGGGGTTTGATACGGACATTGGGGGAAAAGGATCGGCAGAGCACTGCTAACGAGGTATAGTAGACAGAGGACGACCGTGACTACGCCAACCGCACAAGCCAGTGATGTGCACAGAGGGATGAAGAAGAGCATCAGGCCCACAAGGAACAGAACAAGCGATATATGCATAACGATGGGGAACAATCCGATGATGACGTTCACGCGCCATTTCTGGAGACCATCAAATCGGTACTGACGAAGATGGCTGCGTGCTGCCGGTGTGCCAGATAGTATAGATGTGTAGTGGTGGAACCACTGCTTCACCAGAACAGCCGAAAGAGCTACAACCAGGCTCATTGTCAGGCTGACGACCCATAGACCATTCACCCACACGGTGATGGAGTCTGGTCGGAAAGTTTGCAGAGGATTGATCGACGGAGCAGTTATGTTGGGTCGGGATGAGGTGCCGTCGGCGATGGAGAGCTGAACGGAGACAAGGTCGTGTAGGAGAATCGCAGACATCGCGGTGTAGTCTGCCTGTAGACTTTGCGAGACCTGCACCAGGAACGAAGTTACGACGGCAGAGAAAAGACCAGCCTAAGATAGTATATATGTCTGACTAAAGGCATAGCGCTGACGCGAACACTCACAAATACGAGCATGACATCGAGACCATCCCGGGCCTGTCCAACATACACCGTATCGTACGCGGCAGCCTCTTCGTTGTATACCCGCCATATCCTCGCGTCGGGAGCGGTCTCCTCGCCATACGGGTCTTCGGGGAGCCGCTTCTCATAGTCGTCGTTGAAGACAACATTCTGAGGGGGCTGATAGTGGTTGGCATCCTGTCTCAGACCGAAAACGGTCTTCCCCGGCTGCGCCGCCGAAGCCTGGGGGGTTACACCAGTTGGGAGAGGTGCTTGCGCACTGGGCGCCGGCCCCGACTCTGAAGGAGGCACGGATGCGCCGTCGGCACTTTGTAAGGGTGTTATATCTGACATCGAGACTTTATTAATATGTGGGAATGAAGTGGGCTCTGGGAGACAAGTCAGCAGCTTATAACACGGCCTACGAGCTGTGACGAATGCTGGGGATCAATGAGGTTAGAAGCATTAACGCAGCCAACGACCACTCGGCTCATGTCGTCTGACAGTTGGAATGGCACGAGGGTCAAACCTGCAGGAAACGAGGCCGATGTTATTGATAGCCCAGCTGAGAGCTGAGTCAGCTCGAGTTTGGAGACAACTCAGAGAAAAAGAAAGTCATCGCTCAAGATAAGTACATCGATCCAATACTATTCACGACACCAATTTAAGAGTCGCGCCACTGGCTAACAAATGCTAGATACATGCACCAATAAAATTACATAGATACTGAAGATGTGAATGTTAGTTGAAAGAAAGTCCCAGTAAAAATACATCATTGAATCCTACACAAACATCTCGTCACGGAGACGGGTCCCCCGGCCTGGGCTTCACCTCCCACGGCGCCGGAATTCTCGCCACATCCACCAGGTTCACATCTGCCTTGACATCATTCAGCCTCTCCCTCTCCGTCATGTTCATGCGCGCCCGACACCGCACCAGGCGTAATTTCGTCCGCTTGATCCCTGTACTCAATGAGAAACGATAGAGAGGAAGGTGACAGAAAATGATACTCACAGGTGGCAATCGTCTCCCGGTCCTCCTCCATGTACGGGTTCTCCGTCTGCAGCAGGTCATCCTCTAACGCATACAGGCACCACAGCGACTCCTCGTACAGCTTCTCGCATTCGTCCGCACTCGTTGCTTGATCTAGGAGCTCCTTCCGCGCAGCAGTGCGACTCTGTTAAACTGTTAGATGAAAACGATTGGAAAACGGACACATACCAGAACCAACGCCCGATCATAGACGAGCTGATCCAAAAAGGCTCTCGGTCCTTCATACTTGGCCGGCAACCACGTCTTCACCAGCATCGCACGCTCATTGCACTTCAGGAAATGATCCTTGAACCACGATAGCGCTACACCTCTCATCAGTCATCGGCAGCTGAAAACAAGACATCATACCGTCATCAAAGCCCTCACTGACAACAAACTCCCCATCGGGATTAATCTCCTTCATGCTCTCCTGATGCTGCCGGAGCTTATTGATCCCCTTCTGCGAAAAGTTCATCAAGAAGATGTACACCGCCACACACGTAACCGCGTTGTACTCTGCCTCCACCTCGCCCTCCTTCCGCCGCTTCGCTCTCTTCTCGGGCTCGCCCGCGAGCATCTGAAAGTTCTTCGGATCCGGAAGAGGTTCTGCCACCAACGTAAACATGTTTTCCCGGTAAGAGAAATAATAGACACCTACTCTGCGGTACAGCCTTTACAAATTCGTACATCTCGTCTGCCCAGTGCGTCAGCACATCCGTCTTCTGCGCGAGCTCCTCTAGATCCGCAAGTAACTGGTCTTCAAGTGGATCCCTTTGTTCATCGCCGTCAAGCGCGATGATCGGTGGTCTTCTAGGTGAGGAGGGAGCACTGTAGTCTCTTGATGAGCTTGGTCGATGACCGAACAGCTTCCGCGAGGCAAGGTTCAGCGCTCGATGTAGCGCGTTCGTCGCCGCGCGCGAGGCCACACTGGAAGGGGAATGTGACAACGGCGGCGCGGTGGGATTCGGCGGAGGGGGGAAAGTAGTAGTGGGATACTCTGTTGACGGCGAAGGAGGCACGCGGCGGTCGTCCAAAGGTTTCCGACGGGAAGTTATTTCGTCGACCGTGCGGTTGAATTCGACGGCTTGCGTGTCGCCCACTAAGACATACTCACGTCGGAGGATACTGTCCTCTTCTTTCTCCCCAGGGATTATAGACTCTGTATCTGTTGGTATAGGTGCCGGCGGTTTGCTCGGTTGTGTTACACGTCTGGATGTAGGTGGAGGTGGGGCATACGTTCGTGTCGGTACTGGACTAGTTTACTGTCAGCTCGAACCAGTTGCACAATCAAAATGCTTACTATACAGGTTGCGGAGCCGCTTCTGATACAGGTGTGGAAGGTTCTCCCAGAGTCGAAGGCTTTCTGAAGTTGAACTTACTGGGAGGTATCATTGCTGTGGGATCTAAAACCTCGGGAGGAATTATTCTATGATGTGGAGGGGTCGGGGGCCTCCCCGACCAAGACTGACCATCATCATCGGGCAGATCAGGCGACGGTTCTCTCGGTTTGGGGAATTTAGACTTTGCCAAGGCCTGGCTGTTGAAAAACTCGTCAAAACTCGCACGTTCCACAGGCTTCTGTTTCAACAACGCGCGAATGAGCTTCTTGATATCGCCCGCAACCGGCAAATCGGAGCTGCCACCACCACCAGTCTTTGCAGCGGCGGACTGGGGCTCCTCATCGGGAAACTTGATACCTTTGGAACCTTCGATCTTTTTCAAAAGTTCGATATGATTCTGTGCTCGGAATGGAGGTCTCCCGACGGACATTTCGTAAAGAACAGCACCGACAGACCAAAGATCGGCCTTGGCATCGTACTTGTGGTATCCAAGAATCTCGGGTGCCATATATAACCTAGGCCGCGGTTAGTGCGGATCCTCAAGAACGTAGATCAGACATACGGCGATCCACAGAGGGTTTCGGCCATCATCGCGCTGGGTAGTGAACGAGCGAAACCAAAGTCGGCGACCTTGAGAATGGGGACGCCCAGGGGGTGGCCTTTGGCGAGTTCTTCCGGGGGTGCTGGTTTGAGGAGGAGATTCTACAACATTGTCAATAATCACGTCATGTCTGGGTACGGATACATACCTGCGGTTTGATATCTCGATGGATATAACCACGGTGGCGCAGAAACTTGAGCGCACGCGCGAGCTGGCGCAGAAAGCTGCGTACGACGATTTCCGCTAGACCACCTGTGCGTGGATGTGGATAGTACTGAGGTGAGGCGCCTGCTGATGGTATGTATTCGAGCGTCTCAACTCGACCGCGTTTCTTGATGTAATTGGTCAAGTCTCCGCCTGAGCAGTACTCCATGATTAGGTAGATGTGGTGTTCAGAACGCTGTAGTAGTGGTTAGGCATGCGTAAATCAAGGTATGAGATACGCACAACGATGTCGGTCAACTTGGTTATATGGCGATGAGAGAGTGCCTTTAGAATCTGTATTTCACTCTGCAGATTCTCGAATAGCTTCGCGGAGAGGTTATCGCGCCTAACGGTCTTGATAGCGACCTGGACATGCGTTTCCTGTAATTGAAGATTGTGAGCAGTAATGGGTGAAAGCGGCAGCGATGCGCACCTCATGGTAGCCCTTGAAGACGGTGGCAAAACTGCCCTGTCCAATCTCGGCTATGATAACATACGGGCGCACATCCTCTTCGTCGTCGCGGCGCAGTGCGGCGAGTACCTTTGTGGTCGCGGACTTTGGTGGCATTGGCGACGATGCTGGCCGGCGTCGGCGCTGATATCGCAGACGTTATGAGCGTAGAAAAGAAGGAGACTTGTGCAGCGTCGCCGGCATCGAGGTAGTAGGTCGGGAACAAGGCCTGAATTCGTGATTGCCTGATGGCGTGCCACTTCCTAATCAGGCCGGTGACCAATCACCCACATCCATACCTCCTTTTGGTTTGCCAGTCAGGCGCCAGTTTAACTCAAGCACCCATGTCTGATAGCATACTTGCGCTAGACTCTCTTATTTTAGAGCAAGACGAAAAGCAGATCGTGGACATATATGACCCAGGAAATGTGCGTCACGTTTGTATCGTCTCTCACAAGTCCTCCTTGCTATCTGCCATTGTTTATGATACCCGAATCAATCTATGTTTCTTCGTCTCTTAACCTGATACGAACATCTCACTGCTCATAAATGATCAATAACGTTGTCTTTGCGCGCGCTGTCCGAACTCTGGATATTGTACTGGTCCGTAACAGTCCTGACTATTCTAAGAATCTGCAATAATCTGAGGATTCCGTCGACCGTCAAGTAAGCGCGTATGTGGCGTCGGTGCTCCAAGGCCTTCAGTGTCTTTAGGCTTGCCGTCGCCCAGATTTTGCTGCGAGTATCAAACAGGCTGTGGCGCCGAGTCCTTGACATGCAGGGAAGCGCGCAATGCATCTGTCGTTATTGTACGTCTGAGCATGATGGTTCCAGAGCGTTAAGATCCTGAACAACTGCCCAGCGGTCTACTACCAGATGATCCGTGACATATCAGAGAGTCCTGGTGAAGAGCGCCGGTGCGAGGTGTTGAGGTTGTTCGTGCTCTCCCGATTCGATTGTTCAAGGCGTCACGAAACGGGCAGGAAAAGTAGCTTGTCCGTCAGTGCATCTATTCCGAGGCCCAGTTCGACGGGACGAGAGATGATGAACCTGCACTCATGAGAGGCGTTTGCATTGTTTGTTATCGCTCAAGTATGTAGACTTTATCCAGAGCATTAAGGCCATGCACGATTGGAGTGAATGCAGGCTGTCATCCCCGCCCGGTACTTGAGATCCTAGATGCGCCAATCTCACTACAGCAATGCCTAGAGGCGGACGCGTTCGGGACCCGGATTTGACACGCTACAGCTGAGCACCATGCAGGAGAGCACGACTACTATGAAGGTATCTCAGTCGGATACGGCCACAGCTTCAAAAGTCAAAGGACACAGATCCCGTACACTGATTCCCGGAATATTAAGAATGACTTGAGAACAACGGTACCGAAACAGCAGAATCGAGACCACGTACTTGTTCTTTTGCTTTACTAAGAGAGAATTCAACAAAGAGTTCGATCAGACACTTTAGAGGATATCAAGTCGCATTAGTAGGTATAGAACATGACATATGGATAATCGACTGCTCATGAAAGATCAAAAGCTGCGCGACGGTACAATGCGCTTAACCTTCTCCTTCTTCTCAACAAAGTATCCCTTCCTCGTCTCCTTTAGCGTGTAACACCCCTCTGCGACGACTGATGTTGGATTCCGTATCAAAGGTGACGGCGGGTACGTGTCAAGACATCCTTGCTTCTTCATCAACTTGAGCTTCTTAGGCCGCCCTAGTCTCGCAGCACACTTGGCCGCTCGCACCACGGGCACGTCCGTGTCAGGTGGATAGGGATTGGACGCGAAGGGGGATGTAAATGGCCATGTGATGGGTTGGAGCTTTTTCACTACTGGACGCGTGATGGGCTCAAGTTGTTTCTTAAGCGACTGCTTGAATGACACTGTAAACCATAATCAGGAGGTGGCAAATGAAATTGAAGAAAGAAAACATACACGTTGGTTTGCCATATATGTCTTCCATGACGGCCGGGGAGTCCCAGTCGACATAGGCTGCGCGGATTTCGGGAGCTTCTTCTATGTAGAGCGAAGGTATCACGGGAGCGCCGGGATACATAGATTTGAAACCGGTTAATCTCATGGTGATTTAGAGTGCGAGTGATGCGATAGTGGTGTAGGATGCATATTATCAAGTTTGCGGAAGGGTTTTTATAGTCGGTAGAGCACTGAGACTGTCGGGGAACACGTCTCGAGAAGAGAGGAGCCATTCCTGTGTCGACTCAGATGGGGGTCATGTCTGAAATATGCATAACCCTCTGCCCAGGCAAGTCGGGTGAGATCCATAGCCTCGCTCAAGAGTCTAGAGGTCCAAGCCACATCACGTTGTACTGATGTTAGTGGGAAGACCAAAGGTTCAAAATTTCTGTATGTCGCAACGTCCAAGAGCAATGGAAAGTAGACCCCGGAGAGAGTAGTTGATGATGACGAGCTGAGACAAGGAGAGCGTGAGAAAGTCAACGATCGCAAAGACTGGCCACGTCCTCTCCGCCTAAACTGGTGAAAATCGGTAATATACCCAGACAAGTAAAAGTGTAGAGGTCTAAGTCGTATCATGCAGCAATTTAGGACCGGGGAGGCCAAAAGATCAGTCTCCAAGTTCTTGGGGTTCCATAGTTCAAGGGCAGTGCAGTTTTCATACTAAACACCGGAATGAGTAGTCTCCCCGAATGAAGACATGACGAACAGCGAGCTGAGACAGTGCGAGTGTGAGAACGTCAACGATCTGCGTCCGAGAGCAGTGCAGGTTGAACGTCGGACGCCAACTGACGGTATATATATATGGAAAGTGAAACCAGGTTGAGAATCTCCAGGAAAGTCATGACAAAGAGCAGAGCAAGAAAAAGAAAGCGTGGTTGTTTGCTGGTCAATATTGACCGCTCGATCGTTGAGTTTCTCACGCTGTCTCTGTCTCAACTCGTCATCGCACTCTCTCCGGCGTCTAAATTCTTCTGCTCTTGGACTTTGCGAGATGCGGACAAGTTGAGACTTTACTAACCTCAGGACTACATGCTGTGGCTTGGACGTCTGCACTAGGCTCGAGCGACCCGTCTCAGGCTATGGATCTCACCGACTTGCACCAACTGCCTGGGCAGAGGGTTCTGCGAATGCCAGACATGACCCCTCTTCACGACCATCTGAGTCGGCACAGGAATGGCTCCTCTCTTCTCGAGACGTGTTCTCCGACAGTCTCAGTGCTCTACCGAATATAAAGACCCGTCCCAGAATCTGATAACATACAACTTACACCACTATCACCTTCCTCGCACTCTAACCAATCATGAAATTGACCGGCTTCAAATCTATGAACGCCAACATTCGCACTTCACCTTCCGTGGAAGGTCGCGCAGCCTATATCGACCGCGATTCCGCGGCCGTCAAAGATGTTTATGGCAAACCCCATTGTATGTCTTCTTTCCTCCATTTACATTGACGGCTCCTGACATCGGATCGCAGTGTCATTAAGGCAATCGCTTAAGAAGCAGCTTAAGCCCATCACACGTCCACTCGTAAAAAAGCTCCAACCCATTACACGGCCATTATTATCCCCCTTCATCGTGTCGACGTCCAACCCATACCCAGTGGACACAGACGTGCCCGCTGTGCGAGCGGCCAAGGCAGTCGCCAGACTAGGGCGGCCAAAGAAGTTGAGATTAATGAAGAACGAAGGTCTTGACATGTACCCGCCGTCGCCTTTGGTACGAAACCCTACGTCGCTCGTCCCAGAGGGGTGCTATACATTAGTGGAGACCAGGAAGGGATACTTCGTTGAGCAAAAGTCGAGGAGGAGAAGCGGTATGAAGATCAGCAGTCTGCGCCAGCGAGCATCTTTATGACGAAACATACTCTCTGCCATTGTTAATGATACCCAGTCAATGTATTCCTCTTCATCTATGAATCTGATACGAACATTTTCACGGTCTTGAAACCCATCGATAACGTTGGTTTCGCAGGCGCTTGCACAACTGTTGATGTTGTACTGTAATTCCGTAAGTTCGACATTGCAGAGAAACACGCGATGCATGCAGTGTCTCTATTGTACTTAGCCAAGAAGCTGACTGAGATCGCGGCTCACGACACGAGGTGTTCCCGCGGAAATGTACCGTTCTTTCGCGCGCTCCCATTCGAGTGTCGCTGAAGAGAGCAAAAATTGCCTATCGCACTGCCAAAACATGCTCACGCCCAGGATTGAACTGGAGACCCTTGCATACTGCCAAGAGGTATGTTAACCGCATAAGTACAATGCTCTACCACTGAGCTACGCGAGCATTGAAGGTTAAGGCAAAGTGACGTATATAATCATGAAGTCGAATTTTGTTGACATTTTACTTCAGTATTCACCTTAAGCATTACACGCCTGATATAATTCCGCACCCGTCCCAACCATATCGTCGATATCTAATAACACCGTCAGCAACAAGAATTGAAATTCGGAAATTGCACAAACAGGATATCCACTCATCCATGGCGATCATATCGAGCGTTCCAAGAGGCGTCGAGGTAACAATCGGCTGGCCGCTCCAAAGCACACGAATGTAGTATGCGGAATCCTTGCTGTATAGCTCGAATACAACTTCAGATCCCCTGAAGGACGAATCAGCTCCATGTCCTGCAGCGGGAGGAGGAAACGCACATTCCAGGCCACACCATATGGTCCACTTGCAGGAAACCGAGGAGAGCTGATATCGATCCGTCGTGCCCAACGTTGTGAAAGTATTTGATCTATTCGACTTTGAGCACGGAAGGTAATTTGGACTAGAAGACCAGGATCTCACCGGATTCGTGCCACTCCTCGCGGTATTGAGGTGCTCCTTAAGCTCCAGCAGCCACGCACCAAACACCATGGTGCTATACACCGTAGAGTTGGCAGAGTATCGGTAGATATACGAGTATTCCCAGTTTCCCAGACGATAAACATTGTTCGCCTGTCAATTCAGATTGATTTAGGAACCGAAATTGAGAACAAACATACCTCGTCCTGCGTTACACATAAGCTCGTATCGTTGACACTACATGGCAGAGAGAAACCATGGCACTGCTTAGCGCTCAGATTATCGTAATCACTAGAAATGGAAGGAGGATTCAAAACTCGAGTGCATAGTTTGGCTGTCACTTACTGATCAAACCATGTATGCCACCCAGCCGTATCCTCGCTGTCAATACCCGACACGGCATCAAGCTTCTCGTACAACGACGCAGCGGCTTCCAAATGGCCCGTCCAAACTCCACCGTCACCTACGCCCTTGTCGGTGATGCCAGGCTTCACCAAATTATCGCATGGATCAAGACTTGGTTCCAAGGAGTCAATACCATCGCGTTCAATGTGAACTTCGGCATTATGGGTATCAGGAAACAATCCACGGACGAGTCCTCCGGCGACTTGGGAAGTGATAACATTGTTCGTGACGCGTACAAGCGCCGCAGATGTTTCGAGCTTGGAGCTCAGATTGAGCCGACGCGCGTAGACTTTGCGGAGATCCTATATCAAAGCTCAGAATTGCAAAGGAGACTCCGCGGGTTAAGACCGTACAACACCGTGGATATACGCGTCCCAAAGACCCTCGGTGGTGATTTGTGGAAATTGGCAACTAGTAGAGGAGGTCAGAACATATGGATATGAAGTATCTTGAAGGAATTGCACGTCGAATCAACGAATCCAGGACCGACAGTCGACGTCCAAGGGTTCTCGGCCGAGCCATACGCTTGCCACTATCGATAGCATTATCCCTGAGGGCGCTCCACAAGACGGTGGGCATCGCACCTGAATCTCAGCAACCCGCGGGCCAGTCGTACTGCAAATTCTTTATTGTTGCGATAGCAAATTTACTACTAAGAAGGAGACGTACCTCTTCGCATAATGAACAGGCCCTGAACCTTCACAACTCCATGAAACGTCCTCTTTGAAGAACGTGTTCGAGCCGTATGGCGTCCGCTTATGATGTCTTTGTATGACCTCGACGTACTCGAGGGTATACTCGTCTGAGGGCGTTCTGTAGATCCCAATGAGAAAACATCGTTCTACATGAGTATCTCGCCTACTCACATGTACTCCCTGGCGCGCACATGCGGCATATTGCACCAATTGTAAACGCCGTAGAGCGCGTCGGGCGTCTGTGACGAGTTAAAGATACCAGGCGCGTCGGTTGTGCCGTTCATGACATAGGAGATGTTCGTGGTCGTGGACGGGGTATAGTGTATGGGATTGAAGGCATAGCTGGCACCTGCACCGAGGAGAAGGACAGCGACGAACATGGATGGCGGCGGAAGAATGACCGTGATGGTAAGAGGTAAACCCTTTTGAAGAAGAACATCGTTACACGTGCGTCCGTCACTCTTGAATTTTGATTAGCTTCCACGTTTAATTCAAAATTCAGGAGAAACGTTCCACGACGTCCACCTGATGGCGAGGTGGCGACGGGCCGGTGAGAACAGGTAGCGATAAACGTACGAACTTGATTGAGCAAGGGGTAGAACTGGTCAAATGTGATTGGGCGGCGGTAAAGCTATCAGAGGCTATCAGTCGCGTCTGTGGCAGTGTCAACCTTCTTACCCAAATTAATGAAGTTGTGTACAAGAATGAATCTCCGAGCTCACCCACATACTTATGAACTAGATAAATGGCCCTACGTCGGCTTCTCCCCAGAAAGAAAATCGGATATCTTGAAGAACCTACAAAGTAGACGTTTTCTGTTTACTTCTTCGCATGAGTGCGCCCGCAAGTGTTTGCTGAATCTAACTAAGCCTGGAGGGATCCTGCCTCGCATTCACAGTCATAAACATGTTGACTCCGTGTCTTGCTCACAGCAATGGAAGGATAGCACAGCGAAGACGAATCTATAACCAACATCGTGTACACGAAGGCTATCCTATTAAATTAAGAATTATGAACCATCCAAAAAACAAGATGCATAGACATTAAAGAAATCTGTACCAAATCCATTACCGCTCAGACATTTGGGCGAGATAGTCGGAGAGCTGTCCCACGTATTAAACAACATCCCAAAACGAGTATCAACGAACATACCTTCAACGCCCCAGTTCTGATATTATCAGAGATATTTTGCACATCAGGATTAGCCATTAACCGCTGCATCGCTTCCCTAGCAGCCGATTCCAATGCGGCCAGTCCATCGTCGTCGCGCGCCGGTAGCGCCTCCTCCTCTTCCCTCCCAAAGTACGCATTCGAGGAAATCGATGTCGCCCCTTGGAACGACTGCAAACGCGTCTGCGCTTCGGCGACAGCATTCGGGTCATACGAGTTCCGCCCAAAATACATATCGGACGAGATGGCTTTCTGACTGCCAAACTTGTCCCGTGCAGTGGTAGGAGAATCGTCAGCCACCTTGGAAGCTGGCGGAGGAGCAGCGGCCATGGCAGCTGCACCGGATCCAGGGATGGCACCAAATCCTAAACGGGGGAACGCAGCAGCACGCTGAGCATCTGCGGCTGGGTTGCTCTTCTTAGTGGTCGTTGTCGTAGACGAGCCATAGTTGGACTTGGGTCCAATCTCCAGAGCAGCTTTCACGGCGGCAGCCTCCTTCCGCACTTTCTCCTCTTCTTCCTCGCGCTGCCGGTCGTACCCAAGCTGCTTGATCCGCTCTGCCTCCTCAAGCGCCTTTTTTTCTGCGGCGGCGAAATCAACCGGTTTAGTCTTGGACGCACCAAGACCCAGCTTCGACTTCTTTGGTGCTGAAGAAGACGAAGACACGGATGAGGCAGAGTTAAGACGGGAGGTTGCTCCAAGCTTGGTAGTACGTGCTGCAGAGGATGATATTGTCCGTGGAGCAGCAGGCTTCTCGACAGGCGGTGCAGCCGGAGACGGTGTCCTGCCAATGATAGGCGGTGTAGATATACGCGGTGTACCCGGGTTGGACGGCTTTGGCGTTGACGGTTTCGACCATGATTCGAAAAAGTCGTCCTCAGTCTGCTCTTTCGGGGCTGCAGGTGCCTCCACGCCTTCGACAACAATGCCTTGAGGGAATCTGCAATTTATTTAGAAATTTGCATGCTCGCCCAACCTAGATACACACTTTGTAGCGTCCTCCTTGACTCGTCTCGCTAGTTCCTCCTTGTACAATTCAGCGACGCGACTCGAGTACTTTTTGCGTGTGTCGGCGTCGTTCAATAGTGATGATCCACCGTGCTTCGTAAAGAACTCGGTTGCAGACAAATTTCCGCCAATCTTCATGTTGCGAAGCTGGGAAAGCTGCCATGTATCGAGATTGGTTGATCTGTATCGCTTGAGACCGTGCCGGTATATTCCAGCGAAGGAGGTGCGCACCGGACAAAGGAGATATGCACGCCCATGTTTCTGTGATTGCTGGAGCAGTCCAAGCAGATGTAAACGCCGAATGTTACGCTCGACCAGGTGGGATTCCGCGCATTGCAGTCAAAACAGACCTGTTTAAGATGAGGAAAAGTCGCCAGTGAGGAATGAAATTATGCCTACCTTGTTCGCCTTTTGTGCACGCAGCACCTTAAACACTTGTTCCGTTTCCTGCTTGGTTGGCTCAGCCATTTTGATATGTAAGATGGTGGTCGATGAGAAAAGGATTACACGTCGCGGTTTTTCCATTTTGGGATTCTCATCCCGGCCGGAGTTTGCCGTAAAAGCTCCTGTCTTATCCTCACACCACCAGGCCTGTACCGGTGAGGCCATGATCCTCCAATGCCTACGTGCTGAATGTGCTTGCTTGCTTCTCCCTCGAAGACTCTCAGGCCGCCTACATTATCAACAATCCTCAAAGTGACGGGTTTATCACTGCTGATTGCTCTAAACCAGATTTAAACAGCTCAAAGCCGATGCACACCTCCCTGCAAAACATCATCAATTCTCGCGATTTCGCTTGTGGCCATACCTTTCGCGCCGGATATGTTTACTACTCGACGGGTTCGTCATCGCGTGTTAGCTAGTGAAGGTTGGTTGTAGGCACGACGCATATATTCAATTGGATATCGTCCGTTGTTGAATACACCGGTAAGTGCAGTTGGTCTTGATAGCAGGGCTCCCGTCAACCGACTCCGATGTAGCCTTCAACCTGGTTGTTGTAACATTATCGACGTGTCATCATGATCTATCGTCGCTACTTTTGGACTAATCATCATTCTTCTCATTTCATTCTTGACGATACGAAGAATATCATGGATGATCAAGAGAGGGTACCTCGGTGAAGAGACGCACGAGCGACGCTCGAGGGCGCAAGTTTACGATGAGGCTCTGTGGTCCTCGCGGAGGTCAACTCGCAGCGGTCATCGTTGAATTCCGTCTCGCAAATGGCTGTTTTAGATTCCCTTCCCATGGTCCCGGGACGCAGCTCGTTTGGTGCGCACACTCCGAATTCAGAAAGAGGTGATTGTTCGCCCAGACCCTGTTTCTCGATGCAGAGGCACCGAAAGACTCAAGAGTCCTTCTGCGAGCTCGGCAGGTTCAGCGCATTTCAGGACTGCGTTCCCTTCTGTGAGTAAGTATCATTCGCCGTCGAGCTGGGTCTGGATCCTCGACGCGGGTGGTCAAGCAAATGCAACCGCGACCGATGCATGGCCGTTCGAATTCGTCGCTGCAGAGTCCGCCTTGGTCAAGGCCCACGAGTAGAGGGCTATAGGACAGGCTCGTCATATCGACCACATTCACGGCGCTCGATGGATGAGACGCCCAGGCGGATAGGGTCCGGAAACTCAACCTTCTTGGCGCAGGGCTTATTCACTACGACTTATTCGGGCAGTAGTAGCATCGGGCGGTCGAGCTCGTGGGGATTAGCCGCCTGGGTGGCAAACGCGTACAGCAAAGCTGTTGAGGTCCTCTCAATATCACCCCCAGTTCTACAGGGACATGTTCTCCGCAGTCGCTGAGCCTTGGGGATGAAAGCGACTGGGTGGATGAAGACGACGACGATGTGCCGTACGCGGGTGGGTGGCGCTGTCGCATGCTGTGGCGTCGTCGCTGGAGTCGCCGGTGACGCTGTCGCCGGCGCCGCGGGGTCATCGCCCGACCATGAGAACGACGGGGGCCGGCAAGGCGAGGGGGGAGGGACATCCGACTTCTGGGCGGCGGTGGAGGTGCCTGGGCCGGAGAGTCGGGATGGGCGGCGGCAGTTGCCTCCTGGGCGGTCTGGGTCGGCCTTTTGCCAGCCGATTGAGGATGAGGAAGAGGATGAAGAGTAGGGGTGGTTTCTTACAATGGATTGATTATACAGTACTATTTACTTGCTCTTTTTTTTCATACCCAACTTTTGACGCTCGTTTTTCGATTTGGTTAGAATATAGTTCTCTTTGTCTGTTATTTATTTTGGTGGACCATCTCACTCTGTATATAGCATTAGCAATGATTTTTTATCTGTCTGATTAGGCCAAGCTGATCAACTCGCGAACTTGGAATTGTCCTTGCCGACGCTCGGTGTGGAGTACGTTCGCTTTCGGGCGACATCACACCTCATGACTTGTGAAAGAGACACCGAAAGCGCCGGAGTATACTCACGCCACGTGTACTACTAATGACTTCGCGAAGTTGTAATGTGTACATTTCAACAGATTGAAGTGAGAGTTGTGTTAATTCTTCCAATTACTGCACGGACTACTCAGTCATCGATGGACAAAGAGAAGATGTTGGAAGAAGAATTGATAAATCAAGAAATAACAAGTGGTATAGTTATGAAGAGTCAGAAGCTGCGCGACGGCACAATGCGCTTAACCTTCTCCTTCTTCTCAACAAAATATCCCTTCCTCGTCTCCTTCATCGTATAACACCCCTCTGCGACGACTGACGTTGGGTTCCGTATCAAAGGTGACGGCGGGTACGTGTCAAGACATCCTTGCTTCTTCATCATCTTAAGCTTCTTAGGCCGCCCTAGTCTCGCAACACACTTGGCCGCGCGCACCACGGGCACGTCCGTGTCAGGTGGATAGGGATTGGACGCGAAGGGGGATAAAAAGGGCCGTGTGATGGGTTGGAGCTTTTTCACGAGTGGACGTGTGATGGGCTCAAGCTGCTTCTTAAGCGTTTGCTTGAATGACACTGTATCCATTATCAGGAGGGGAAGACATTGGGGAAAGAACACATACATTGAGGTTTGCCATATATGTCTTCCATGACGGCCGGGGAGTCCCAGTCAACATAGGCTGCGCGAATTTCGGGAGCTTCTTCTATGTAGAGCGAAGGTATCACGGGAGCGCCGGGATACATGGATTTGAAACCGGTTAATCTCATGGTGATTTAGAGTGCGAGTGATGCGATAGTGGTGTAAGATGTATATTATCAAGTTTGCGGAAGGGTTTTTATAGTCGGTAGAGCACTGAGACTGTCGGGGAACACGTCTCGAGAAGAGAGGAGCCATTCTTGTGTCGACTCAGATGGGGGTCATGTCTGAAATATGCATAACCCTCTGCCCAGGCAAGTCGGTGAGATCCAGCGACGCCTTCTCCGCCCAAACGCCTGCTCATGCAAATCGGCAACGCAGTTGTTCATTCAGAATGTGGAGGTCGAAACAATGCCAATATCTAGATATGCCAAAGGCCAGTTCTCAAGGCGTTCCGAAGTCCAAGGGCAGTGCACTTGACATAAACGCCAGAATGAGTAGTCTCTCCGAATGCAGACATGACGAGCTGAGACAGTGCGAGTTTGAGAACGTCAACGATCGCAGTCAGGGATCAGCGTCCCAGAGCAGTGCAGGTTGAACGTCCCGGTGGACACATGGCGAAACCAGATTGAGACTCTCCAGGATAGTCATGATGAAGAGCAGAGCAAGAAAAGAAAGCGTGGATGTTTGGTGGTCCATATTGACCGCTCGATCGTTGCATGTCTCACGCTCCTCTCTCTCAACTCGTCATCTCATCCTCCGGCGTCTAAAGTCTATTGCTCCTGGACTTTACGATACGCGGACAATCCAAACCTTTAGCTTTCGTACTAAACATCGGGACTACATGGCGTGGCTTGGAGCTTTACTACAGTGCAGTACACTCTCGAGCGAGGAGGCTACTATGGATCTCGCCGACTCGCCTGGGCAGAGGGTTATGCGTACTACAGACATGGCCCCTCTTCACAACCATCTGAGTCGACACAGGAATGGCTCCTCTCTTCTCGAGACGTGTTCCCCGACAGTCTCAGTGCTCTACCGACTATAGAAACCCTTCCCCAAACTTGATAATATGCATCTTACACCACTATCGCATCACTCGCACTCTAATTCACCATGAGATTAACCGGTTTCAAATCTATGTATCCCGGCGCTCCCGTGATACCTTCGCTCTACATAGAAGAAGCTCCCGAAATCCGCGCAGCCTATGTCGACTGGGACTCCCCGGCCGTCATGGAAGACATATATGGCAAACCAAAGTGTATGTTTTCTTTCTTCAATTTAATTTGCCACCTCCTGATTATGGTTTACAGTGTCATTCAAGCAGTCGCTTAAGAAACAACTTGAGCCCATCACGCGTCCAGTAGTGAAAAAGCTCCAACCCATCACATGGCCATTTACATCCCCCTTCGCGTCCAATCCCTATCCACCTGACACGGACGTGCCCGTGGTGCGAGCGGCCAAGTGTTGTGCGAGACTAGGGCGGCCTAAGAAGCTCAAGTTGATGAAGAAGCAAGGATGTCTTGACACGTACCCGCCGTCACCTTTGATACGGAATCCAACATCAGTCGTCGCAGAGGGGTGTTACACGCTAAAGGAGACGAGGAAGGGATATTTTGTTGAGAAGAAGGAGAAGGTTAAGCGCATTGTACCGTCGCGCAGCTTCTAAACTTTCATGCAAAGTCGACGTTCATGTGTCATGTTTTATACCTCCTAATCCACCTTGTTACCTCGTAATGTCCCATATTGTTTTCTTCTAAGAAACACTTCATCATATTGTAAGAGGTCGTGACCACTACGCGATGATTAGGGCGTTGCCTGTGGGTATACTAGTAGTCCATGATATTTATTGTCCTCCCTTGTCATCGTCAATGCCTTCTTCTTGTGGGCGAGTGACTAAAATGGTCCGTGTCGAGTGTCTCGTTATTTCCTTGTCCGTAGTATACCTGCTAGCTGATTCCCTCTTAACCCTTGCAGCGCGCTCCGCTTCTCTCACTATCCGTCTCTTTCACTCGGCTTCCTCTTACGCCGCCCGCTCCGCCCTGCCAATCTCTGCCTCTAACCATGGATAGACGCGAAGAACTTCCTTTCTGTAACATCGCTGCAGCTGATGTTCAACGGACAGTAAGCGTTCTTGAACGGCAGTACATCTCCTTTCGCGCTCAGCGACGCATGCCGACGGTGGATGACAGCTGCCACGCAGTGCGCTCTTGTTGATTGCACGCGGGCTTTGGTACCTCACGGAATGGTCGCCCATCGCAGCGTCACGAAAACAGGTCGGGCTCCAGAAATTGCGCATTCAGCCATAGTAAAACATGGAAGCTCGTCAGAACTCGGCGTGGGCTAACTAGCGCGAACTCTTCGTTCTATATGTTGGCGTATAATACCTACATCAACAAGGTAGAGAAGACGGGATGGTGAACAATGCCACTAGGACCTATAGGCCTAGCGGTAGTCAGAACTCAGCGTCCTTGTCCGGTTGCAATGAAGATGCGGAATGTGGGTATTTCGCTGAATCAGACAAGCTTGTATTGGTCGTCGTAAAACTCTACTTTCATTGGCTTTAGTAGATTCTACATACACAGGAAAAGTGTAATCAGAGTGGATGTTGGTGCTCATTCATAAATGTATCTGCACAGAGTCTAGTGGCTACTGGAGTAACATCTTGGGCCGCTATAAGTTCCCCTTCTAAACGCCACACTATTTCGGCCCGATCCTCCAGAGAAATGCACAGCCACCGACGTCATCCCTGCATTTTGATGACCACCATCTTCCGCTCGTTCCGTACACTCGCGCGTGCTCCCCAATGTCGCGTCGGGATACAGCTGGCCGCGCGCTTCTCTACGCAGATGTGGCGCAGTCCCGCTTTACGCCTGCAGACTAACACGATGTACCCGCGAATACAACGGCCTGTACGCTTTTCAACGAGCCTGTCAGCCAATCACACACAAAACGACCCCTCGCGTCCGGACTTATTCTATCATCTTGTCGCGGAACCACGGCCAATGTGGGCGGTGTCATTTTTGGAGTCTTATGACAACAAGGAGGAAGTCATAGGCTGGCTGCCAGCGGAAGGAGAGCCAGTTTTTGAGGACTTTGTCGAAAATGCTGCTTTCCTACCGCTCCTACATCACGCGCTCAAAACTGGCCTTGCGGAAGGTGTCGATGACATACAGCGGAACGGGGCGATCCAGTTGCAGAATGGCTGGATGCATGTCCACGACGAGCGCAATATTCCGCCGCTTGGTCGTATCGGGGACCCGGAGGACATCATTGCAACTGTTTTGGTTGAAGATGGGGAGGTGAGGCGCATGTTTTGATTTGACTGCCTTACCGACACTAATGCTCCCCGCAGATTAATGCCGACACGTACCAACCCATGCCAGCTTACCGAGTGTGCACTTCGTATGGCGTGACAAAATTGACCGAGGGACTGGCTGGACGATTAAAACAAGTTTTGTTGGATCACCGAGAGAAGCGGTAATACAGACTGGGTCGGTATGGTATTTGCAGCCAATGCTGAACCGACCAGACTCATTGCTCTTCAGCAGCGTATGCGCATTGGATTTACCGCCATGGATGCCGACATAGATGGTGATAGCTTATGAATACAAGACGACAGATTGGTACAGAACGCATAGAATACAGATGGATAACAATGCTTTGCGTGACTGCTCGCTTTGTCTGTGCAAAGGCTTCGTTCGTTTTCTAGGAATCTCTTCCAACCCGATATCTCGTGCCTTAGCATTTTGGAGCACCAGTCGGAACGACTGTAAATCATACTGTTCTCGTAGGTCTCCCGCTATATCGCATTCGCGCCTACCTACGTGATGCATGGTAGATTTCGAAAACCACAACCTCGATATGCCTTCACTTACAGACACTCGAGGCTCCGATGCCGCATTGTCTCCTCCTCACACCTCCGTCCTGCGTCGCTGTCTTCGTCGGGGGCAGATCCGACTCAGGGGATGTCATGGCGAAAGCCCTAACGTCTTACCTCGGCGGGAGTTCTAATCTCTTCATCGTCAAGCGTAATAGTGACGCGGCGCCGGAATGGGAGAAGATCTTCGACCCTTCACTGCCCGTCTGGCTTCAAGCGCGAGTTCGTGTACCGCGAAGCGTTTTTGATGCACAATATCGTTGCGACGCGTGAGCAGATCACGAGCCAAGTGGTATTTTCCTGTCTGAGGGATACTTCAATGTGCCAGAAAATGCTTTTCCTGTCTCTCACATGCTTTTCTCAGGATGTATCACCATTGGACTTGGCCAGTCACCGTACGTTCCACTCCTTTTATCGCTTGAAAATAAAAACCTAAACTCGTTTACAGTGATTAACCGGCTTCCTGTGCAGTCTGGGGCCATCAATAGGAACTTTGATTGCCTCGTTGCTTGCTTTTGCACTCATGATCAACTCATGGCGACTCTCACATCATCACAGCCGTGATGCACCGACTCTGGTCCACCAGCCTAGCTTTATTGGCTGTACAAGGCACTGCGCTGATGCTTCTATCTTGATCTATTACCTGCGTTCGCTACAGCTCGTAGGCAGTGCATAAGTTCCTTGCCTACCTCCCAGAGCCCATTTTCTCGCTGCACAACTCTCGATGTCAGAATACGAAGGATTGAACGATTCAACTCCCGTAGCAGATTCCATTGACAGCCCAGCGGCACCTCCTCCAGAGCCAGTGACATCAGATGTACAGGTGTCCGGTGCCCGTGTTGCGCCGCAGGCTTCCGCAGCACAACCGGAAAAAGCCATCTTCGGTGTTCTGAGACAGGATGCGAACTATTATCAGAACTCTCAGAACGCCGTTTTCAACGACGACTACGAGAAGCGGTTTCCTGAAGACCCGTATTGCGAGGAGACCGCTCCTAATGCGAGGATATGGCGTGTTTACAACGAAGAGGCTGCCGCATACGATACTGTCTTTGTTGGACAGGCTCGAGATGGTCTCGATGTCATGCTCGTTTTCGTGAGTGTTCGCGTTAGCCTTATCATTTACTCAGCCATACCTATGAGTTTAGGCTGGCCTTTTCTCTGCCGTGGTGACCTCCTTTCTGGTACAGGTCTCGCAGAGCCTACAGGCAGACTACACAGCTATGTCTGCGATTCTCCTGTACGACCTCGTTGCCGTTCAGCTATCCATCGCCGCAGGTCCTTCATCCCTGCTGAACATAACCGCTCCCTCGGTCAATCCTATGCAGACTTTCAGACCAGACTCGATCACTGTGTGGGTGAATGGTCTATGGGTTGTCAGTCTCGCGATGAGCCTTGTCGTAGCTCTTTCGGCTGTTCTAGTCAAGCAATGGCTACATCACTACACAGCTATTCCGTCCGGCACGCCGGGGGACCGCAGCCATCTTCGCCAGTACCGATTCGATGGTCTCAAGAAATGGCGGGTAAGCGTTATTATTGGAACATTTCCCATCATCATGCATACCTCGCTCGCTCTATTCCTCACGGGCCTTATGATCTTCTTCATTCCTTTGCGCACGTCACTGGCCTGTGCGCTTGGCGTGATCACGATTGTCCTCTGTCTGCTATACCTTGTAAGCAGTGCTCTCCCGATCTTCTTCCCCCAATGTCCGTATCAAACCCCATTGACGGACTTCATTCATCACACTTGCCTCGCTGTCAGCAAAGCGACCACATATGCCCAACGTCTTATTCTGCATGTAGTCCCAATCTGCCGGCGCTGGATTCATCATCCTGTCCATTTTAACAGTCATTTCTGGTATCGTGGTCGCGTAGAGCCTCGCTCATCAACACTAAAGCAGCTAGAGCTAACAGCGGTCAAGTCGAATTATGACAAGCTCTCCGTTGATGCGCTTGACTGGTTGTATAACGTCTCGTCCAACCCCACTGGTATGAGCCTTGTGATACAGGCAGTCGGAGGGCTCCCGCCTGAAGCTGAAATGTATGCACGGGAAACTTGGGAGGCTCGAGATGCAAAACTAGCTGTCACGGTGCACACCCGCCTAATTGTGCTTGCGGCCAGAGACCTCAACCAGGATTTCGCAATCGAAAATCGCACTGTTTTGGAACGCCTCACCCGATCATTATGTTTCTTTTCAAAATTATATGACGAATTGCCTGAACGGCTTTTTACAGTTCCCGATGAACCTCGTTTGACGGCAGCTGCATGGGCTGCAGACACTGACATGGGGATATCGCGCAAGCCAATTAGAGACCTTCGAAAGTTCTTCTGCACTTTCAGTGAACTTCCATTACATCCTCTCATATGGGTGAAACTAGTGCAGTATGCACTAGGAGTTCACTCCGAGTCTGACAAGTTGCAGTATCATTGTTTCCAAACTGCCAGTCTCGAAGATCTTCCCGGTCAGGAGTACGCCCATATCATTTCTCTCTTTCTTCCCGCTTCCAGGTACAGCCCTATTAAAGGATTAAATTTGCGCTGGGTAATAAGCCAGAGCAGTCGTACAGCGACATTGCGCGAAGCCTTGACCTACCATTTGGGCGACATTTCGGAGCCCGTACAAGACTGTCTGCTGAACATGCTCTCATCCTTTGATGATGATCTCTCTGCAACATTGCCACCATGCTATCGCCTACTACAATGCAGGTAGATATGCACTGCCTTATGTTGTGGATGAATTTTGGGTGTCATATATAGATGGAGAAAACTGCTGCCATCTAGAGCTTCTCGGGACGGTCCTACATTTCTTGAATGACGAGTATTGCATCATCCAAAGCGAGTATCCTTACTTTTTGGCACCGATATTCGATATGATCTGCACTCTCATCGATAACACTTCATTATGCGACTACAAATTTGCAGGATGGCATGATGAAAGACTCCATGATCTGGTCGCTTATTGCATTATGAACATCATGTGTCTATTGAAGAATTTTGTCTCATCATGCCGGCCTGAGTTCGCGTTCCTGTCATTCCACCGTCTCTTACAGGTCCCTGCACAGTACCTGTCTGAAGGGCAATGTTTTTCAATCACACTGTCTATTGGGCATACCCTCGGATTGATGGAGAGGGCACTTTTCACTGGTAATGAAGCAATGTATCGAACCTTTGTTGACGGGGGATGGATGGGGATGCTTTCGGAAATGTGGATTGCGAACTTTGGCAATCGGACAAGCCCGAGCGCATGTAATAGCTATCATTCACCGATATTCGCCTTTATCAAAGGTTTACAAACACTATGTTCTACGTCGGCGCTTGAATTTTTCGACTACGCGCGACAACCCAGAAATTTCATCGCAGCATTACTCGTGGT
This sequence comes from Mucidula mucida, assembly GCA_015501055.1. Taxonomy (NCBI): domain Eukaryota; kingdom Fungi; phylum Basidiomycota; class Agaricomycetes; order Agaricales; family Physalacriaceae; genus Mucidula; species Mucidula mucida. The sequence continues at coordinate 73,218 of JADNYV010000178.1, forward strand.
CGCATTTGGCCCCGATGAATACTCCAGAGACTCTTCCTGGTTGGATACACGGACTCTGCTGAAAACGTTGTGCCCCAGAGACTCTTCCTGGTTGGTCACACATCGCGCGACATTGGATGGTATCATAGACTGGTGCCAAGCTTCTAATCGCGATGATTTGCCGTTCCCTCTCGAGAATTATTCAATGGGAAGGTCGTTCACAATGGTGAGCGGGTGGTGTCTCTGGATGAGGCGCTGCGAGAGATGTTCGCTCTGGATTCAAACCGCCTTCGGTTTGACTGGGCGGCGCGTACAATGATATTAGGGGAAGCTGCTCCGGACCCTCCCTTGATGCCTTGGGGTGCTTAGAGTCGAAGTTCCGAAGATAATCCTGAGCCGTGGAAGGTACACCTCCAACACCTCTGGCTAGTTGCACCTCTAGTACCTAAGTGAACAACTGGAGCTTATAATACATTTAGATACTCGGCAAAACATGTATCATATCGCAAGACTCAAGGAGGCAGGCGGCTCGTCGCCGTAA
>JADNYV010000179.1:0-73722 GCA_015501055.1 Mucidula mucida
GCCGCCGTCTCCGAACACGCGTTGGAACGCAATTGGAGAAGTTCTTCCCCCTTGCTGCTTCTCACATTCTTGCGCCGGCGCCTGCGGAGGGAGCGATATCGCAGCCCGGGGTAGTCATCGACGAGTCCTCATCCGCGTTATATCCGCCGACTCTGAGAGAGGCTGAGAGGCAAATGGTGAAGAGTAATGCCTTAGTCCTTGAAGCAAAAGCTGCCGCTTGGCTCTTTACTGTTTCTTCCAATTCGGCAGTTCATCGCGTTGTATTACACGCCCTTAGTAACATCCCACTTCAAATGGTCTCCATTATCAGGAATATTATCGGCCAGCAAGTTCTCAAGGAAGCCGTTTCTAGTGCTCTTGCTTCCGCGGACTACTCGCAGCCTGAACAGCGCGCCGCTTACGAGCGTCTTATACGATCACATATCCGGCTTTGTCCCAAAGTACCTATCCAAGTGCTTCCGCTGGCATGGACACAGACAGACCTTTCGCCTTTCGTTTTGACCCTTGGACGTCCGGAACGTGCTGTCCAACTACTGCGACAAGAAATGTTACGGGACTCGGTCAAACTTGATGTCGCCGCCTGGGCCAAGATCATGCAAAAGGCGATGTCCGTTGGTGATACAGGTTTTGAGTGGATCGATGGCAGTTTAGAATGCTCCTCAACATGGCGGAAATTTTTGTCCTGGTTCCTCTGCCATCATCGGTGTCTCTCTTGTGCCAGACGCCGTGGGTCAGGGGATGAGGTCTACGCTCTGCCATTCCTCTCCCCCCATCTAGATCACTTCTGCGGCTCCCACTTCAGTCTCGTACTCGATTCAAAGTCAAAGCAGGAGAGCGCAACTACTGAACCTATTTTCTTCAGTCACGCCGTTCAGCACTTCATGATACCATCGCTTTCAGTGGTTCTCTACAACTTCGCGTATTCGTCGTTATGTACCGACGAGGTCTATGATGCTGTTCCATCCGATATCCGCCTGCGCCTCGCTATGCTTCAATCTACTTTCATCCAGAGTACTAGCTCCGAATCGAACGAAAGATCACTGTTTGCCCACGCTCTTCGATGTGTTCACGAAAGCCTTGGCGTTAAGGGTGTAGATGCGGCGTATCTTTATCACCGCGACGTGCTTCACGCAACCTTCCTTTCATTGAAAAGCATTGCCGACATCACTTTCCGGTCCTCCGGAGTGCTATGCGCTCGGGACAGAACGGGCGTTTTGCATGCCCTCTTCAGGATTTTGATTTTGTCCCCGGCGCACCATGAGGATTATGTGCTTTGGATGACAGATGATGTCGCTTCTTGCATTACTCGAATAATCTTTACTGGTGACCCGGAATGGCATGGATTCGGCCGGTTCATTGCGGATGCTCTGGAAGCTAATGTACAGGTGCCGTGCACGCAACTCCTCTCCAACCTCTACTTCGGGCTTTGCACTAGAGATTGGCTGAAGACTATAGCTCATGAATGGTTCGACAATGGTCTTTACTACCATTACGTAAAGCGGACACATACATCTTACCGTTTTGCGGCAGCTGCGTTCATCGCGGGAATCGATGCAATTGCCGGGCCAGTGCACGATCAGGTCCTGGAGTATATACAGCAGCGTGAAAATCTTGTCACGCTCTGTAAGCTCCTCATCCTTGCTGACGTCGAACAGCGTAAGACCCTCCGCACCCTGGCCGCTCACATTCCAGGTCACCTCTGGATGTTGTGCTTGATTGACATGCAAGAATTCCTTCAATCTGAAGAAACCAAAGGCTTCTACCGCTATCAACTTGAAGATCCTCACCGACATCCGTATTCGGAGAGCCAGACGTTGGTTTATGAGCCTTTCCACAAGCTACCTGCTGACCTCTTGAAACTAACCCCAATGTCCCACAAGCCTTCGCATCTTGTACGGGTACGTTTTCATAGCATGCCGTTATCTGCACGCTATTGATACTCGACTAGATTGGTGCCACTGTACCCTCGCCGGAGGCGCCCGTACGTCACGAACGGAACAACAAGCGTGTGAGTAATTCAGTCCGTCACCTCCCTGTAAAATGATAGCAAATCGAGTAGTTGATGTTGTATGTTAATGTAAAGTAGCAAAGGTTTATGCGTGTCTTTCCTTTCTCTTCTGAATATGAAGATAAAACTTCTGAACGCTACAGATCAGTATGACATCGGAGCCTACCGAGGCGTCTGATTAACTGTTCAATAAGACACATTGACATGAATCAGATCTGTACGTCGCACACAGTCACTTGTTTCCGCATCCTAGTGTCGCCGACTCGCAACAAAGCAGATTGGTGTCTCAAATGCAAATTTGCGGACCAATTGACCGGGATATGTTGCTACCAACCATTTAGATATGCTGTGCACATCTGTTCGTGTCTCATCTATGTACCAGACACGCCTCGCAATCTACTTCCCGTGAGAAACCTTTCGCGACTCTCAAGTCGGGGACACCCATTGAATGCATGAAGCTCCGCAAGAGCTTTCATGATTTCCTTGGATGCAAAAAGAAAGAATAATTTCTATTCCGGCCGTGAAAGCTGTCTTCAGAGAGAGTTGAACTGTTCTTATGTGTCAGGAGGCGGTCAAGATGATGGCACAGAAACTTACCAGGGACAAGGTTGGGTCAAGTACTAGGGCTTCAGTTTGCCTTTCTTTAGACCCCAGCAATATTCGTAGTCATCGGGCTGATGAATGAATCAATGGGTGTACTTGTCCTGAAGAAGAGATCTTTGGATGGCACAAAGAAGAACCAAGTCTTTGGGCAAAGCCAAAAGGCGCTCTGCCAATGGTGCTGAATCTCTGCAATGATGCAACCCAGCTAATATGCCCCAGATGGCCCCATCAAATCGCCACGATGACTGCCCATGCCTTTCGCGGGCTTAGCCTCCCACAGTCTCCCCTCTTCTTTGAGATCTCACGGCTCACATTCATCCTCTAGGATCCCAAAGTCGGATGCCTTTGGTGCTGATCCGGGCTGTTGAGGGCGCTCGGGAAGTGCCAATGTTGCCTCCTGCCAACACTTGTCGAGACACTGTGTGAGACCCTCCGATGTGTTGTTGAAGGTCCTCTGGTACATACAGCGACCAATCTTCACCATAGTCCTCTCGTGAGCTACACCAATGTTCGCTAACTGCCTTTTGAGATCACTCTCTGGCCTGAATTCGATTGCAGGTAAGGAGACTTGCTCTGTGCGTCAGGTACGAACACTCACCAACTTTCTATATCCTGAAGCTTCGATGCCAGGTCAGATAAAATGGATGGTGGAGGCCATGGGGTGGCGTTCTGCACAAAGTGCGTCAAAAACACCCTGCGGAACTCTGCTTTCCAGGCGGTATGATCCCTCTTCCACTTTGCTTCTGCTGCTCTCCATGTGTTCAAAGCGGCATTGTATTTCTTCAAGCACCTTTCCTGCTCCTCCGCGCGCTCCCTCTTTTCCTCTTCAGTGAGTTGTGTAGGGTGAGAAGTATTCGAAGGTTGACTGCAAGAAAGGGACCAAGCGTTGTCCATGTCCCCGCCAGCGGGGAAGGGTTGTTTTGCTGGACATGGCAGGTATGATTTCCATATAAAAGTCCAGCAGTACACAATAGCCCACAAGTCCCTTTTGTATGCTTGTTCAATTAGAACAACGAGCATGTACAAGCCGCAGATCCAATGAAATCATGATGTACGTTGTTTGGTGAACAATAAAGTTGACCTCTCGGTAGGCTCCGATCTTGTACTGATCTGTGGCGTTCGGACACTATACTTATGTTCTGATTCAGAAAGGAGATGAAAGACATACTGATTTTTGCTACTTTACATTGGCATCGACTAAGTACTGGATTTTCTATTCTACACGGAATGAATCACTCGCACTTTCGTTGTTCTCAGTATTCGGTTCTTGTACTAGATGCACACGTGAAGGCACCTGCGTGGAGGGTAAGGTAACAAACTAGTCAAATATCAATGACCAATAGGCAAGGCCTTTCAACTATGCAAACATACCCGTATGTGATGCGAAGGCTTATGGGACAGTGGGGTCAGTTTCAGGAGAGCAGCGGATAGCTTGTGGAAAGGCTCGTAAAACAACGTCTGGCTCTCTGAATACGGATGCCGGGGAGGATATTCAAGCAGAAAGCGGTAGAAGGTTTCAGTTTCTTCACACCGAAGGAATTCCTGTATGTCAATCAAGCACAACATCCAGAGGTGACCTGGAATGTGGGCGGCCAGAATGCGGAGGGTCTTGCCCCTTTCGACATCAGCAAGAATGAGCAGCTTGCAGAGCGTGAGAAGATTTTTACGCTGGTGGATATACTCTAGGACTTGATCGTGCAATCGCCCCGGGCCAATTACATCGAGTCCCGCGACGAACGCAGCTGCGGCAAAGCAGTAAGAACTATGTGTCTCCCTTGGGTAATTGTACGGGTCGTTCTCGAACCATTCATGTGCTATAGTTTTTAACCAGCATCTAGTGCAAAGCTCGGAGTAGAGGTTCGATAGGAGTCGCGTGCAGCGCAGCTGTACATTAGCTTCCAGGGCATCAGCGATGAACCGACTGAATTCATGCCACTCCGGGTCACCAGGAAAGATTGTTCTGGTGATGCAAGAAGCGACATCTTCTGTCATCCAGGCCACATAATCGTCACGAAGCGCCGGGGATAAAATCAAGGTCCTGAAGAGGGCATGCAAAACGCTCATTCTGTCCCGAGCGCATATGACTTCGGAGGACAGGTATTCTATGTTGACAATGTTTCTCAATGAAAGGAAGGTCGCGCGAAGGATGTCAGGGTGATGAAGATACGCCGCATCTACACCCTTAATGCCGAGATTGGCGTGAACACATCCAAGAGCTTGGGCGAAGAGAGATACTTCGTCCAATTCGGAGCTAGTACTTTGGATGAAAGGTGATTGAAGAATAGCTAGATGTAGGTGGATATCGGATGGAACAGCCTTGTAGACCTCGTCGGTACATAACGACGAATACGCGAAGTTGTAGAGAACCACTGAAAGAGATGGTATCATGAAGTGCTGAACGGCGTGAGTGAAGAATATAGGCTCCGTAGTTGCGCTCTCCTCCGTTAATTTTGGATCGAGGATGAGGTCAAAGCGGGAACCACGAAAGTGATGCAGATGGTGGCCAAGATACTTCAAAGTGTAGATCCCATCGCCGGAGCCATGACGTTTGGCACAAGAAAGGCACCTATGACGGGTAACGAAGTAAGACAAAAATTTCCGCCATGTTGAGGAGCATTCTAAACTGCCATCGATCCACTCAAAACCTGTATCACCAACGGACATCGCCTTTTGCATGATCTTGGCCCAGGCGGCGACATCAAGTTTGACCGAGTCCCGTAACATTTCTTGTCGCAGTAGTTGGACAGCACGTTCCGGACGTCCAAGGGTCAAAACGAAAGGCGAAAGGTCTGTCTGTGTCCATGCCAGCGGAAGCACTTGTATAGGTACTTTGGGACAAAGCCGGATATGTGATCGTATAAGACGCTCGTAAGCGGCGCGCTGTTCGGGATGCGAGTAGTCTGCGGAAGCAAGAGCATTAGAAACGGCTTCCTTGAGAACTTGCTGGCCAATAATATCCCTGACAATGGAGACCGTTTGTAGTGGGATGTTACTGAGGGCGTGTAACACAACGCGATGGACAGAGGAATTGGAAGAAACAGTAAAGAGCCAAGCGGCAGCTTTTGCTTCAAGGACTAAGGCATTACTCTTCACCATTTGCCTCTCAGCCTCTCTCAGAGTCGGCGGATATAACGCGGATGAGGACTCGTCGATGACTACCCCGGGCTGCGATATCGCTCCCTCCGCAGGCGCCGGCGCAAGAATGTGAGAAGCAGCAAGGGGGAAGAACTTCTCCAATTGCGTTCCAACGCGTGTTCGGAGACGGCGGCACATCCTCTTAAAAGTAAAGTGATGTAGATGAAATACAAGGCGGTAGGCATAGTGCGTTAATGGGGTGACATACGGGCAGGAGGCTTTGAAGACCGGAAGGAGATTAGATGCCACGTATGCACATAAGGCAATGAACGCCATTACGCTGACGACTCCCATTATAGGATTGCTGAGTGAGCGCAGGAATATGATGAGACCGGCTAAGAAGACGCCCAACGCGACATGCATCATGACGGGAAGCAGTCCAATGATTACCGGCACATTCCAGGCCTCGAGGTTATCTGCTCTGGCTTGGCGAAGCTGTGTGCGTTCACGGGGTCCACCCGTCTGAGAAAAAGACATGTACTGGTGAATCCACTGCTTCGTCAACACGGCGATGAGAGCGGTCGTCAGACTGAGAGTCAAACTGGTAAACCAAAGACCATTGACGCACACGGCGGTGAGTGACGGGTCAGAGGTCGAGTTTGGGGCGAGTTCAGAGCGGGGAATGGTTGATAGGGATATGTTCGCGTCTTTGGCGCGCTGGAGATTGATGGATTCGTATGTGAGGTATGAAGTAACCTCGGAGTGGTCGACGAGTAGGCTTTGATAGGTCTGAGATACAAATGAGGAGACGACAGCAGAGAAAAGTCCGGCCTATGGACGCGTGTCAGCGAGACATAAAAGTATGCAATGCAGGACGTACAAAAACAAGCAAAACATCAAGGGCATCCGTCCAGTCAGCGACTTGATTCGTGTCCACCTTGATGCTCTCCTCAACATAAGTCTTCCAAATCCTGCCTCCGTCGCCCATCTCCTTGTACGGCTCAGCCTCGGGGTACTTCTTTTCGTAGTCGAAAGGGTCAAGCGCTGTAACAAGGTCAGATATTGATGAAGGGAGACGAGAAGGAAATAAACCTTTCTGAGATCGCCGGCCGGGAAGTGTGATCCCGAATACTGTGCGTCTTCGTCGCCCACTGTGCTCGGGGCATGGCATGAATCCCTCTGAGACGTTCTCCCCGAGAACGACACAACAGTCAGCACTACCAATATCGGGCTGGATAAAAGGACTGGTCGGGGCGGAGCCGGCGAATACGGTGTTTGAAGGTGAGGGTGGAGGGATTGACCCCATTCCTGCAGGTAGCGAGCGTGGCGCAGAGTGATCGCTGGTCGTGGCCATGTGCAGCGAGAAAATCAAAGAAGCAAGCGAGGGGTGATGGAGTATGTCCGTTAAGTATATCCGTCGGTCCATCTACCGGAGGTACCTGAGTTGACAAGTAGACATCAGAATTGATACAAACAGCAGCTAAGAGCGGAATAAGAACACGTACAACGCACTCCGTATGCGGTATGGCGAGAGTACAAGAGACACGATCCATTGTTCGTTTTTAGAGGGCTCTTTTCCACGAGACGACCAGCGAATCGCGCATGTAGGGTACTTCAAAACACCTAATTTGTACGTGACGGTTCATGAGATACTGCAGCGCCTGTGAGAAACGCCGTGATGGTATGTTACACACGTATACAGTCCGCGTACACGTGATGCCCTCAAAATTGAATCGGCACTGCCACCAGTGTGCGATTTTTGCCTTTCTGAAGAGTCTATGCTCAGGCAGTGCATGAGCGCCGTTGGAATATCAACAAGATGTCGTAAGAGTTCTTGTGTACTCGCCCATAGACAGTCCTCGACGGGAAGTGCGGAGAAACTTTGGAAAATCCTCACACGTGAACTCTTCTACAGTCACCACCCTCTTCGGAATCGCGGGGTAGTACCTCTACCGTACGAGGTTGCTCGCGTGTCCTCCTGCCCTGCTTTAGGGCCCACGTCGCCTTCATCTCCACTGTCCGGCAGCGTCAACGCGTCACGCTCCAGCCCGGACACAGGCACCCAACCGCGTCGCCACGAATGAAAGGTGTCTCTACGGTGTCCCGCTTACGTTCATCGTGTCCTCTAGGGCCGCGCCAACTCGGAGGCGTAGCCCCCAACCACGGCTGCATTATCCCCTTCTGTTTCGAATGTTTCAGCGCGTCACCTAGTCGCCTATATCGATGTTCTCTGGGTCAGTACTAGGCGAGGATGAGTGTAATAGCTTTGAAGCGCGCTGAGAGTCACTAGACAATGTCGAGACGTCGATAGTTATCTGCTGGCTCTGGCTTCAAGCCAGGCCAGCCGTACTTGAGCCAGAGCCAGGCCAGGCCGTGACGACGGCTTGATACAGCCCGCGGCCTGGCATCCAATTCCTGAGGCCACAAGCCAGCCTTCAAGCCACGGCTTTTGTTGAGTGCTGAGGGATTCAGATTTGAGGTATACAAGAATGTAAACACTGAAAATACTCAGTCGCAATTACTCCTTAACATCATTTCTAGTCTTACATGCGCTCAAGGGGTTGTTTCCTGTCGGTCAGGCACAATGATCAATTCTGCTGCTCCGGATTATGAGGTGGCGCATATTCCTAGACGGTATTGTCACGGATCTCAGGTAAGAAATGAGTGTACATACACTCGTAAACCCTTGACTCGACAATATTCAAATAATAGAGGTGAAGAAATGGAAGAGTATTTTCGACGGAGATTCCGGAGGGAGCTGGGTGACCGTATTTGCCCTCGTAGCTGCCGGCCGTAGAATTCGAGGTATGGTCGAGGTGCCCAAACCAATCGAGATGTGCTGGCGAGTGTTCCGTTAAGTTCCGATAGTGTCAGAGACATGGGCGATGACAAAGAATGGATGAAAATTGCAGGATACCATGGGAGGCGACATTTTGCTGAGGCCAAAATCTTTTTCGTCGAGAGGTCGCAACTGAAGAGCGACAATCGACTGGCAAGGGTGATAACACGGTATTATAGACATAAAAAGGCATGTTCTGGAGGAAACCTCATATACAACAACAAATGATTGGATGTTTGAGGCTCTACAAGAGCTTTTATGATTTCCTTGGATGGGAGAAGAATAACGGCCTTCAAAGCTGCCTTTGCTTGTCCTGACGAAGAGATCGTTGGATGGCACAAAGAAGAGCTAAGTCTTTGGGCGAAGCAGAAGACGCTCTGGGGGTGAATCTCTGCTGCAGTAGCAGCATTGCCGTGTGGTCAGTGATGAGCTGTAGCGAGCTGCCACAGGAACTTTGGTCATGTTATGTTCGCCGGTCGGTCGCCATTGCAGCCTGAATTCATGAAGTAAAGGTGCTGATTCCAGGAGTTGGATTACTTTCCAGGTCTCCAGTGACGGGAGACAACAAAAAGTTAGGTACTTGGCCCCACCAACACTTGTAGTACACATGGTTGTTTCAGTATTATTACTTACATGCAGTTACCACTTGTATTTAATGGTTTCACGGACTAGTAGCATACAACACTGGGTCAAGGGCGTGGAGTCATCCCTAGCGGAAACATGTATGGACAAGGAGTCTCAAACACAGACTTACTAGTATATAAGCAGTAGTGTAGTATCACTGTACTTTAGTTCCAATCTTGTTTATACACCTGGCCTAGCCTAGTTCTATGAACACAAATACTTTCTTCCCTTAGTTCTTGCTGTGGTACCTGGTTGAGTCTTGTGGCTTAGTCAGTCGCTAACAGAAGATCGGAACGACTTTCTACCACCTACCACACATCCCTGATTGTCGATCAGCACTTCGCTGTTTGATCATCACACATTTCCCCATCCCCTTTCCTGTTTACAGATTGACGGATTCCTAATTCCAGTGCACGTCCGCATACATGTGTATTGGTCCCAGTAGTGCCGGCTCACAGTTAGAGATAACTGCCTTGGGTGCTGGAAGTAGCCGCTCTTACGAGAACAAACTTTTGGCAGTTGCACTTCAGTGGGCGCTGTTTATGGGTCAACCCCCGTTCCCAGGAAAACTTCGGCTTACCTCACACCACAGGGACGTCAGCTGGGCAATTGCAAACTTGTGACAAGCTCTTGGGCTCCGTGAATACATAGTCAGTAGTCGGTAAAATAGTGTAGACAGTTACAATATCTACCTACTTTACTTACCTTACAATACACATCATCATTCCCCATCCTTTTAAGCCCTGGATTCTCTTGCAGATCTAGGTGATTCCTCCTTATTCATCCAAACCTCTATTCCCTCACCCAATTCATTTAAATCCGCATTACCCATATCCCCATTTTCACCCTTTCACACCCCACCACCATGACTCGTCATGCCCAGCGAAGCACCTAAGTCCGGTTATCACGCTAATGCCGAACCCAAAGGCCGATCCCTTGTCATTAAGCCTTACAACTATGGCGGGGACAAGACCAAGTACAAGAGCTGGTGGTGATCAATGTTTACATACATCCATAACAAGAAGAACAATATTGCATCTAACTCCGAAAGGATTGATGTTGTTCTCTCCTACATCCGAGGAGATCACATTGATGCATGGGTCCAGAACTACACGGACCAGAACTTCAGCAAGTTACGAGAGGAATGGAGAGTTTCTTGGGCGCAGTTCAAGGAACATCTGAAGGAGTGATTTGTTGATTCCAACCTTGCGCGGGATGTGCAAGACCAGATTAAGCAGTTGTGCCAAGGGCAAGACACCGCCAAAGATTTCTTCTAAAAGTTTGAGATCCTGATCACTCAGGCAGGATATTCAAAGGATGATGCATATGTTGTGCGTTTTCTCAAGACCAATGTCAACAAGAAGATCATTGACCAGATCTATGGTAGCCAAAACAGGTTGCTGGAAGACTACAAAGAATGGAAGAAACAGATCATCCAGATTGATCAGCTGTGGAGAAGGCAAATGGCGAGCAAAAGGCCCGGAATGCAGTCCCGGCCCCAGGCTCTGCAGGTGACTCCACCAAGAGTCAATCTGACAAATCCGCAACCACAGCCAACCACGCAACGAGATGTCACCGGTGTTACATATGGAGGAGCCGGCAGGCTGATGGACATTGACAATGCATGACGAAGGGGCCTTTGCTTTAGCTGCGGCAAACAAGGCTACATCAGCAGGTTCTGTCCCAAGAAGAGTCAACCCCAGCAGATTTGGGGTCTGTGGACCAAAATGAATGACAAGGAGAAGAAGAAGTTGGCGGAAGAGTTGGGTTTTGTGAAGCTCCCGCAGTAGATGCAGTCCTGCCGGAGCAGTCATCAAGGGAAGAGTTGTCAGATGCAGAATCTATTTATAGTACTGGTACTGATACATCTAAAATATCATTGACGACTTCACCAACAAAACCTGCGAAAGAAAGATTTGAGCCAAATACACCCGAGTGGATCGCACAACGGCTAAGAGAGGATGAAGTGTTGAGAGCGGTGGGAATCTTGAGAGCATGGATGCCGGAGCGGAGAGAGAGAGAAGCAATGGAAGAGAAAGTGATGGCAATCAGAGCGTTGACAAAGGAAGCTGCGGTGGAAGTTGTGACAGAGTTGAAAAAGTTGAGGAAGTACATCCGTGTTATGAATCACCATATTTTCACATTTTCAATCTTATCATATCTTATCGGGGGCCTTGTCTTATCAACCAACGGACTGTTTCATCACCTGTTTCGTTACCAATCATACTCCTTTTCATTACCAAAGCCGTACTCATGTTGGACACATGCCCAACACATGGATGACATCATACATGCTGATACCTCATGGACTTCCTATCGTATACACACCACCGACACTTGTAGCACACATGGATGTTTCAGTATTATTACTTACATGCAGTCACCACTCGTATTTAATGGTTTCACGGACTAGTAGCATACAACACTGGGTCAAGGGCGTGGAGTTATCCCTAGCGGAAACATGTATGGACAAGGAGTCCCAAACACAGGCTTACTAGTATATAAGCAGTAGTGTAGTATCATTGTACTTTAGTTCCAATCTCGTTTATACACCTGGCCTAGCCTAGTCTTACAAACGCGAACGTTTTCTTCCTTAGTTCTTGCTGTGGTACCTGGTTGAGTCTCGTGGCTTAGTCAGTCGCTAACATGACCCAGTGTTGTATGCTACTAGTCCGTGAAACCATTAAATACGAGTGGTAACTGCATGTAAGTAATAATACTGAAACAACCATGTGTGCTACGGGTGTCGGTGGTGTGTTTACAATAGGAAGTCCATGAGGTATCAACATGTATGATGTCATTCATGTGTTGGGCATGTGTCCAACATGAGTACGGCTTTGGTAATGAAAAGGAGTATGATTGGTGACAAAACAGGTGATGAAACAGGTGATGAAACAGTCTGTTGGTGGATAAGACAAGCCCCCGATAAGATATGATAAGATGTGAAAATGTGAAAATATGGCAATTTACAACATCACCCTCTCCTTAAGGTGCAAGTTCCATTCTGCGCCAGAGTTGCTCCATGAGGGCTGCAAAGGGTAGCATGATGTTGAGGGGTTTGGTATCGGGCGGTGGCATGGGTTGAAATAAATGGGATGAAAACTGTGACATAGGAACTTCAATGCAAGCAAGCACGGGTGGCTTCGGTTTGTTCGGATATTGTTGATGAAAATCACTGATGGCTTCGTCGGCATTCTTGAGATTGCATGCCGGTTCCCATGTCTGCTTGTGTGTGCCATAACCCTTCCAGTGAACCTTGTATTGGAAACCCCCGCGGTACTTCCGGGAATTAACCACTTTCTCAACCTCCCATTCCGGTTCGGCTTCTTCCAGCACAGGTGGTGGACGCGTGTCTCGGGGTTGCGTCGGAAATTGCGGCTCGTGGTAAGGCGTCAACAGGGCCTCATTGAACACAGGATGAATGCTTTTCCACGTGTGAGGAATCTGGAGCTTGTAAGAGCTCGTCCCGACTTTCTTGATCACTTTGAACGGCCCGAAGCGTTTGTCATTGAGCTTCTTCATGGGTCGGTCCGTGCTGAGATTCGTCCCTTCCAGCCATACTTTGTCGCCCGCCTTGTATTCTACTGCGTCTGTCCGCTTCCTGTCATAAAACCGTTTCATATCCTCCTTTGCCATCTTCAATGCTGACCCCACTTCGTCCCATGTTTTCCTCATGCCGTCGGCAAACTCCTGCGCAGTCTCGTTTCTTGATGCCGTTTTTGGAGCGGTGCCTTTGTAGGGATGTCTGCCCATATCTGCGAAGAACGGAGTGACTTTGGTCGCCGAGTGAACTCGATCGTTGTAAACGAATTCAGCAGAGGGTAGCCATTCGTGCCAGTCGTTCTGATGGTAGTTGACAAATAACGGTAAGAAATGTTCTATCTCTTGGTTTAACCGTTCTGTCTGTCCGTTTGCCTGTGGATGATACGCCGTCATGAAGTTCCCTTCAATGCCCAGCAGCCGGTATAACTCCTTCATGAAACGCGAGTGGTATTGCGGACCTCAATCATGTATCATCTGTCGCGGCAATCCATGTATGGGAAAGATGTGATCGCGGTAAATACAAGCCATGCCTTCCGACGTCAGGGTGGTGTGTGTTGGTATGATACGTAACCGCTTTGTGAAATGGTCCACAAATGTGCTAATCGCATTGTATCCTCCCGACTCCGGCAACTCGCCAATCATGTCCGTCCCAACTTTCTCCCATGGTTCGCTTGGTATGTCTATAGGATGGAGGGGTGCAGCCGGCTTTGTGCGATGTGACTTTGTGACTTGGCATTTTTGACACCCTTCTACGTATTCGCGGACGTCTCGGCTGACTCCTGGCCACTCATAGGTACGTGTAATCAACTCGAGAGTCTTGTATTGTCCCGGATGCCCTGCAAGCTGTGTGTCATGGTGCATTCCAATAACTTTTCCCCGCAATTCCTTGTCCTTCGGTATGTAAATACGATCTTTCCACATAATAAGTCCATTTTCCTTCTCTTCCCATCCTTTTTCTTTGTTTTCTAATGCTTTTTGTATGTATCTGTCTTTGTTTCCTTTTCTTTGTTTGATTTTGTTAAGTAATTCGTCCTCCGGTGTAGCTACTGTATGTAAAGAAAATTGAATTTGTGATATGAAAAACTCCGGTTTTAGTAAAACAATGTTTTGTTATCTTTTTCCCCCTTCTCAAGGCCTGTCATCCTTGACAAGGCATCAGCTTTCCCATCGTCCTGCCTGGCTTATGAATCATCTGTATGTCATATTCCGCCAACTCCGTAACCCATCGCGCCTGCCTCCGGTTCAACTTCTGCGGCTTCTGGAAGTACTGAAGGTTTTGATGATGGTAAAACCTCCACTGTCTCCGTTGCTCCTAGAAGATACTGCCTCCAGTCATAATTGAGTCCATGATGGCCATCATTTCTTTGTCGTAGATCTCGTAGTTGCGTTTAACTTCATTTAATGCACGAGATCAGAAAGCCACTGATCTCCATTTGCCTTCGACAAACTGGGATAGAACAGCCCCATTGGCATAGTTCGAGGAATCTGCCTCGACTCGAAACTTGCCGTTGTCGCGTGGTACAATCAGAACGGGTTCTTCCGTCATCCTCTGTTTTAACTCCTCAAATGCCTCATGCTGCTCCTCTCCCCAAACCCATTCGCCCTTCCCGGTTAGCGATGTCAACGGCTTCGCTACTCCCGCAAATCCCCGAATGAAATGTCGGTAGAAATTGCAGAAGCCCAAGAATGACTGTATAGTGTACAACACTGGGTCAAGGGCGTGGAGTTAACCCTAGCGGAAACATGTATGGACAAGGAGTCCAAAACACAGGCTTACTAGTATATAAGCAGTAGTGTAGTATCATTGTACTTTAGTTCCGATCTCGTTTATACACAGCCTAGTCTTATGAACGCAAACACTTTCTCCTTTAGTTCTTGCTGTGGTACCTGGTTTAGTCATGTGGCTATAGTCAGTTGCTAACAGTATGTTGCGATTGGCACCCAACCCGACATCGCCTTCGCAGTTTTGAAATTAGCCGGATTTCTTGACTGTCATCACAGCAAACACTGGAAGGGAGCCCTCGACGTCGCGCGATATCTGAAGGGAACACGCTCCATGAGACTGCAACTTGGTGGCCAACAGAACTCCCTCACCGGTTACACTGATTTATCATATGCCGACTGTCTAGACACCCTGTGGTCAACAATGGGATATACATTCAATCTTGGAGGAGGAGCAATTACGTGGGCGTCGAGGAAACAAAAGGTGGTGGTTACGTCAACAACGGAATCGGAGTATATTGCCACCAGCGAGGGATCCAAAGAAGCAGTGTGGCTGTGACAACTCTTTGGAGAGTTAGAACTGCTCAAGGCGAAGGAACCCACTCCCCTTTTCTGCGACAACAACGGTGCCACATGCCTTGCATACAACGCCGCTTTCCATGCCCAAGTCAAGCATCTTGACATCTGTTACCACTACGTTTGGGAACATGTTGTATTGGGCAACATTACCGTCAATCAAGTTGCAACGGTAGACAACGTGCCAGACATCTTTACAAAGGCGCTTGCAAGGCAAAAATTCACAATGTTCCGAGAGATGCTGGGAGTGGTATAGTTTTTCGAGCGAGGAGGAGTGTTGGATGTCAACCATGTGATCCAAAGCATTATGAGACAGCCGATCGGATGCTTTGCCCTTAGTCTTTCTTCCACAACTAAGGATAAGTGTCCGTTCTCTATACCAACGTTATACAGTGCTGATAGCTAGTATAGCGTGTTCTGACTGTCCGTGTAACGTACAGGTACAATACATAGTCTTTCTTCCACAACTAAGGCATGTTCTGACTGTCCGTGTAACGTACAGGTTCTAACAGCTGGGGATGTTGTTCCCATCTCAGACGGCTGAGGCATTGCATGTGTAGTTGAGAGAGAGGATTGTGGTGTTGGAGCGACTGAGGGTGGAAATGCGGAGGGGCGCGCATGGGGGTCTTGGGATGCAGTTGGCTGGTGGTGAGGGAGAGGACGGCGATGACAACAATGAGCTGGTCATGCCATTGCTGCCGCTTGTACCGAGTGCTGACGTGCTGCCTAGGGCTATGCCGCCACATGTGCTGGTGGTGGACAACGATGTGGTTACTCAGGCGACTCTTAGACAATTATTGCAGGCAATGGGATGTACTTCTAATGTCGCCGTTGACGGGTCTGATGCTGTGCAGAAGATTGGTGAACAGAGATATGATCTTGTTCTTATGATACCGTTCCTTCTTCATCCCTCATCTAACGCGTGAATTCAAGGACATTGTTATGCCCAGGACAGACAGTGTTGCGGCAACATCACTTATTAGAAGGTTCAACCACACAATAGTGATCGTTGGGATGACCTCGCATGTGCAGCCCACAGCGGTTGTGGCCTATTATGCGGCGGGGATGAATGATGTGCTAACAAAGCCGTTTGGCAGAGATGGATTGCGCACGGTGTTGGATAGGCATCTCGGGAGATCTGAGAATTGGCAGGAGCAGGAGCAGATGCCGCTGAACACTTGTATGACGGACAATAACTATGAGAGTTTGGTGCAGAACATTGTAGGGAGGGATGCAGATGCAGGTGGAGGTGAGCGTAGTGGACAAGTACAGCCAGTGTGGGTCAACGTCAATGTTGCTCACTTTTCAATTGTGGACTACTTTTCTTTGTTTTGTAGACTACAGAACTATTAGTATAAGCAGAGTATGTAGTAAGCGTCCCTTTTGCCATGGGTATTGTGATGCTCGTATTTTGAAGCATGTGTAGAATAGCATCTTTCTTCTTGAATGGATTAAAGTCGTGTAAAACTCACAAAAGACGTCATAGACGGTTGCGAGCTGAATTCCACAATGTGCCCACAGTAGTACTAAGGAGGAATTAGGCTGTCTTGACATGGATCAATGTAGAACTCTTTATGCCGCCTGCAAAAGGCATGAGCGGTCATCCTGGCAATTTAATGGGGCCGTCGGAGGAGTACTAGCTGCACTGCATCATCCCAGGTCCGGGACATGGCATCAAACAACGATACACATACAATAACAATATCAAGGACAACATAATTGAATGTATGAATAGTAAGCCGTTTATTTATGCATCTCGTAGATATCAGGCATATTGAACGAGTGTCACCAATTTGACAAGCCGCGATATTAAAGTGCCGTGGATGAGGGTCAGAAACTAAAACTGGTGGTTGGCAATGATCACCAAATTCAAACTCCGACGTGGTCCAGTTGATTGTGGGATTGTGATATCGCAACCAATCTAAACCCAAAAAGATGCTTGTTTTGCCAAGGTTGATGACCGCCAACTCAATCTTTTCGGCATGATCGCCAATCTTTATCCAAACCTCCACAAAGCCTTTGATTGCCCCTCCCTTGTTTAGGGTTCCATCCACATTGTAGACAGGGAGCTTAACCGATAACTCCTTAATCGGGAGTCCGTTCTTCTCAATGAATTCTTTATTGATACAAGAACCCGTTGCTCCGCTGTTGAGAAGGGCACTTGTTTCCCATTCAGAGCCTGTGTGCATGCTCTCTATGGTTACTCGAAGTTTCATGTCCTGCCCCTTTGTTCCCCGGATTGTTAGCAACTGACTAAGCCACAAGACTCAACCAGGTACCACAGCAAGAACTAAGGAAGAAAACGTTTGCGTTTGTAAGACTAGGCTAGGCCAGGTGTATAAACGAGATTGGAACTAAAGTACAATGATACTACACTACTGCTTATATACTAGTAAGCCTGTGTTTGGGACTCCTTGTCCATACATGTTTCCGCTAGGGATAACTCCACGCCCTTGACCCAGTGTTGTATGCTACTAGTCCGTGAAACCATTAAATACGAGTGGTAACTGCATGTAAGTAATAATACTGAAACGACCATGTGTGCTACGAGTGTCGGTGGTGTGTATACAATAAGAAGTCCATGAGGTATCGGCATGTATGATGTCATCCATGTGTTGGGCGTGTGTCCGACATGAGTACGGCTTTGGTAATGAAAAGGAGTATGATCGGTGACAAAACAGATGATGAAACAGTCCGTTGGTTGATAAGACAAGCCCCCCGATAAGATATGATAAGATGTGAAAATATGAAAATATGGCGATTCATAACACATACATCAGACCGCCAACTAGGCGCCGGTACGGGCATTCAACAGTGTCGGGAGGGGATAGTTTTGAAGGGTGTTTGAGCTTGAGGTCGGGATCCATGGGTATGAGTTTTGGATGGGCGTCAGCTGGTAGGAACTGATGGATGATCTTGTCAATGAGGGCTAATTGTGATAGATAGACGAATCGTCGGGCGCAGTCTTGTTCAATGGCGATGCCAACTATAAATCTTGTGTCTTCGACCGATAACTGCCATTTTGTTTGAACTTCCTCCAGGAAGCGGTTGTTCTCCTCCCTTGAAGATGCGACCAACAAGAAGTCATCAACGTGCATGGCACATATGACAATCCCTGTCTCTGATTTCCTGTAATAGATGCACCATTCACTCTGGAGTCGCTTTAATCCCCAGCCTACCATCGCCTCATTGAGTGTCTTGTTCCAAATACGGCCGCCCTGCTTCAATCCATAAAGTCCCTTCTGCAACTCCCAAACCCAATCCTCCTTACCCTTGACAGCACAACCTTCTGGCCGCTCAACCCATTGTATCTCCTCCTCGTTCAGAAGTCCGTGGAGGTTAACATCAAATTGCTGTCCCAGTCATGGTAGCCTGCGAGGTGTGCAAGTATACGGAAGGATTCTGTTCTTGCTGTTGGCGAGGCTGTCCGCTTGTAATCGCGTCCAAAAACCTGTTCAAAGCCTCTGACCACCAGTCGAGCCTTCCACCTATTGATTTTGCGGAGTTTGTTCCGTTTCCGTAGGAGCACCCACTTCAAACGCAGTACCCGCCAACCAGCCGGCACGTTCTCCCGTGGGACCAGTTTGTACACCCCCATGTCCGCCAAACCTTTGAGCTCCTCCTCAATAGCGGCCACCCACCTCTCAGCATCTTCAGACTCCATCGCTGCTTTGAGACTCGGGGGTTCGTCTGCTGTTTGATCTTCTTGTTCCGTAGTTGTGAGTAGGTCATCAATTAGCTCCTTAAATGGGTCGTCCTCATCCATGAAGTTGGCGTCTAACCCTTCCTCCTCCAGAGCAGCACGCAACTCGACTCTCGCCTGTTGTTGTTCCTTTGCGGCCTGTTTCCGTTCCTTCTTTCCTTCAGTTGTCTCCTTCACCTCCTGCAACAGCCGTGGCAACCTACATGGTAAACTACTAGGGGTCCCCGGATTCTGCAATGACGGTTTTTCCGGGGCCTCTTGTACTGGGGAACTTGGATTCTTCAATGACGGTGTTTCCAGTTCCCCTTCTAACCTACTGGAACCCGGATTCTTTAATGACGATGTTTCCGGGTCCGCGTCTATTGTACTGTCGGGGTCATTTGTATTTGATGAGGGTTCTAGTGAAGCGGTTGGAATTGCTGAGATGTCGGATGGTGAGGATGGTGGTGGTATTATAACGGGTTCTGCTATTGGTTCAATTTCTAGTTGGTTGGTGCTCGCGGATTCGACAATAGTGTCAGGTTTGAAAGGTCGTTCAATGTTTTGATGTGATTCAATAAATTTGACATAGAACAATTTGATTACTTTGTGACTTGGGCGGTGGTAACACCTGTACACTTTCGCTTGTTGTCAGTATCCGATGAGGACGCACTCAATGGATCTTTGGTATATCTTTGGGTTGCGGGATGGGATGAGGACAAATGCTCTGCAGCCAATTTCTTGTAAGTGGGATAGGTCGGGTTTGCATCCGTACCAGGCTTCAAATGGTGTCTTGAACTTGGTGCCAGCTGCGGGTGTGCACGCAGTGAGATATGCTGCTGTCACACAGAATTCATCCCATCGGTTCGGAGGTAGTTTGGAGGCTATGCACATAGTGCGTGCTTTGTTCATCACCGTCCGGTGAGTACGTTCACATTGTCCATTGTGCGCCCTCGTATATGGGGCTGTGAATTCATAGCCAATGCCTCTTGACTTGCACCACCTTATCATTGCGTCTGACTTCAGCTTGCCGTTGTCCAAACAATATTTCTTTGGTCGTTGTCCGGTCTGCTGTTCAACGTGCAGTTCCCACACATGTAGACATTCAAAAGCGCTTGATTTTGAAGGTAAAGGAATGACCCATGGGAAACATGTGGCTTCGTCGACAATGGACATAAGATAGCAGTTGCCCAAAGCAGATACAACATCCTCTGGACCAGTCAGGTCAACCGCCACCACCTGTAACCTCTCTGTTGCCCTAGGACCCTCCCGCACCTTTGGAACTGATGAATGCGGCTGCTTTCCAAGGATGCAGGATGAGCAAACAGGTAGAAGGGTGGAGAGATTGATAGGTATACCAGCTGCAGATACGTGGCGAGCCATGTGTAGGATGGCGGGTATGTTTGGATGTCCGAGTCTGTGATGCCAGACACCAACGTCTGCAGTAGGTGAGGTGGATACAAATGCGGAGTCTATAACAGTGGGAGTCTTGGAGCATTCGAGTCTGTAGAGCTTGCGAGCAGGGATACGGGTGCCAGTTGCGAGGACGCGTCCACAACCATGGTTTGTAATGATTGTAATGGACGTTGAAGAGAAACGGCTTACACATTGAAGGTTGTCAGATATTGTTGCAATGGAGAGGAGACGGACGGAGGACTCGGGGATCCAGAGAACATTGTTGAGTGTCAGTTCAGTCCCAGTGTGGTCCAGCTTAATGACAACACTCCCAATACCGCAAGCTTTGATTGATGTGCCACCAACACCGCGAACCTTCCTAGGCGTGATCAGCGGACAAAGATTCTGGAAGTCTGTCTTGTCCATCGTGACGTGTACGGGCGCTCCAGAGTCGGCAAGCCATGGAGACATAGCAAGAACAATGGGAGTGAGTGAGTTGTCCACAGAGATACTGAATGTGTTGTCTCCAAGTTCCCTGCAGTTTGTACGCCAGTCAATAGTCGCACGAGGCTCCTCCACAATCCCCAAGGTGAAGAGTTCATCGAAGTCCGCCGGCATCATGGTGTCACGTACGCCTTCCGTATAGATCTCTTGCAGCGCATCTGTAGAGAGTTTGCAGAAGTCTAGATCTGCGTCCATGAGATTGACCGTATCCTCCTTCTTCGGTTCGGGTTTCAAGTTCATTTGAGTCGTCACCCTTGGGTTTGGCTTTCCCCTTCGTGTTCTCTTTTGCGCGATGTTTCGCCTCCTTTGCTTCCTCAATGGTCTTGCCCTCCATGCCGCCCCCTTTCCGCACGCACCAGCGTGTGCCGTGGCCAAGCATTCCGCAGTTGCCGCATGTCTCTCTTGAGGGTTGCTTCATCGCGATCAAGGCCGTATCTTGCGCGTCGTCTTTCTTGATGGATGACTCGAGTTCGAGGAGAGCACAGATATTCTCTGAGGTGTACTTCTTGCCTTCCATCGTGTACTGTAAGATGTTCTTCATGACGCGTGATCGTAGTTTGGGGTAGTTAGTTCCCATTGCGTGAATCAGAGCAACACAGAGGAAGTTGTCCTCAGTGGGCTTTCCCATCTCCCAAAGTTGCCGGTTCACCTCAGCCATCTTGTGAATCTTCTGGGAAGGGTTGTTGCCTGGCGCCAGTGTGTAGGAGAGGAGCTTCCGCATCAGGGTGACTTGCGCAACGACACCGCGTTTCAGGTGTCGCGCCGTGATGGCGGCCCAGAGCGCCGCAGCGGTCTTCACGTCCCGATACAAGGCCGCCTCCTCCGGCACCATCTGTGTAAGAAGGCACGATAACTCGCGCTAGAAAGAAGGGAACAATCAGTACACAAGCTGTACCTAGCGGACGTTGAATAGCTACCACGTGTTACGGTGGTGTGTCTTTGAGGTTCGGAATGGTATAGACGAGAGCTCCGGCTCGGAGATGATGATCGTCAGGGAAGAGTGGAGATCTCGGAGATCAATCCCGTTATCAATACGCGTGGTTTGTGGACCCGACGCGGGCCTCGCTAGACAAACATGCACATGTTACAGAGTTGGGGGTAGAAAAGAGATGTATTGCAGTACTACTAACAGCTCTTTTATAGTAAATACAGAACCGTAAGATGTGTAATCAAGAGTCACGAAAGGAAAAGAGTCATAGAGATAGTCATAACGAATCATAGAGATACATGTGCATAACATGCATGCGCTGTGCATGCAAACAATTTTCCCAGATTAACCTAACCCTTACATAGCCCCCCATTCTTGATTATACAGTGTTCGCGTTCCCTGCGTCTACAATGGCACTTGCCAAATGTTCCCATTGACAGGTCCCAAATTCGTGATCCCCTCTGCACGTCCCGCAATTCTGCATTGGGCAACAATCATAAGGGCTTGGGCGAGGGCGGCTTCGGAGCCTCAAAGGTCCTGCAACTGAAGTGGTAGTTGGAAACTTGTCGTCGGTCAGTGGATAAGCTAAAGGCGATACGTCTCGTTCCATTGAAGTTGGATGGTACTCTCCCTCCTCCGAGCCTTCTACCCAGCCTTGGCTTAAGTCAAAGGTCGTCGCGTTGAGAATGGGCGAAAATTCCGGCGCTGGAGCCTCGTTCATCGGCGCGTGAAAGCTCAGGCCACTGGGAGCATCAAAAGATGAATCGAGCTGGACTACCTCTGCTTCTCTGCCGGTAGTCAAGTTCTGATATAGGATGCTCGCCATCTCCTCGGCTGCGGCTCGCGATATAACCCGCGTCGATGGAGGATCCAGAGATAGGTAAGGAAAAGGGAGGTTGTTGACTTCCTGCACTGTCAAGGATGGACCGTGCGACGCGATGTGTCGCTCAAGGAAGGACATGGCCCTCTGATACAATCCGTCGCGAATAGCATCACCTAAAACCTTCTGGAAAGCTCGACGCGCTGGTGAGTGCTCCTCGTAAGCAAGGCGGATGTCGGAGTGAAGGACTATGATTTGGTCCCTGTATCCCGACATCTCGACGGTGGACACGAAACACCAGGACATCAGCACTGTGGTGTCGTGATCGATGGGTATAGCTTGCCAGTCCGCAGAGGGAAGTAGAAAGCATTTCATCCGGGGAGGAATGGCAGCAGGGGGAGTTGAAACTAGCTCGGAGGTGACTTTAATCAAATGCTCGTCGTAAGCGCGTAGTAGGTTGTGAACGATAGGAGTGTGGAAAGGGTAGATGGTGTTTTTGTCAAGGAACGCGCTGGCTCTGCCGCATTCATCATGGTAGGAGTCTATGAGCTCGGGATTTAGACGGAAGGCGCGGCAAAAGGCCTTGCGTTCTCCTGGATGATCCGATAATAATGAGTATTCGCGATAATAATAGATGACATCGCTGCTAGTCAGCAAGCGAGCGATGGGTCCGTGAGAGGCTTCTGTGAAATTGAGAACTGCACCTCTGCACGATACGTTCGCCCATCTATCCTCTTGTAACACGCTTAAAGATTCCGGGGAAAGGCAGGCCTTCCAGGCGGCTTCTCCCATGATGCAGCGCTGGTACAGGAGGTACGTGTTGTACTCGTTAAACGTTAGCTTTGTGAGAGCCCACAACGTTTTGGCAGCATTCAGGGACATGCCCGGATCAAGAAGCTGGGCCGGGCTGTAAAGGTGTGGAAATGGACTGCCTGCCAGCAATCTTCCGTTCCTGACTACCTCCTCAACACATTTAACCCGTTCCTCTATCCTGGCTACCATTTCTTTCGCGATTAACCTGTCGAATTGCCATATACCTGCCTCTATCTCTGCCACTGGAACTGGACATCTACCTGTTATATCTAACAATCTATCTCCGTACGCTACATCCTCTGTCGATCCGAAGGCTGCCCATGGTTCGTCGGGACAAAAGTCCACCGGCTTTACCATGTCTTCTGCGCTGAACCGCAAGACGTCGAGTCGGTCGAGCTCGAAAGTGATCAGCCGGACGTCGCTAGCAACTCAATTGGCTCGGACGACTGGCTTACCAGGGTGTAACCCTTTGGGCACATTGATTGCAATAACTGTGCTCAGCAAGGGATCGGCCAGAGGGAGAAGACGCGAGGAGAAAGGGACGCTACGGGTGCTGTCACGGAGGAGGTAACCTGAAGGCATGATAGATGCACGTTGGATGGGTTGTAGACGGGTGAGGTTGTCTGATTTTCTGGATTATGGAGGCGAGCTTTTATACTGGCCTCGGCTATATTCTGACTCTTTGTTCTTTCCGCTTTTTGTTTTTTTATTGACATAAGATTTATCCGCCAATGAGTCAATCACTGACGCTTTACTTCATTGCGAGGGCGTTTGCCACGTTCAACGCTAGCCGCGCCTCGCTTTTATTCGCTCCTGCTTAATCTTATAATTTATTCTCCTTCTTATAGGCTCGGACTAGCTCGGGAGTGTTTGTAACGCGTGCTTGACTGCTCCACGCGTCGAATTGAGGACCGTAACCTTCCCATCGGACCAGGAATTCCAGTTTTCCTCCTCGGTACCGATGTCCCATGATTTCTTCGACACCTTCTTCGCGTTTCTCGTTACCCACACGCGTCTCTGGCATCAATGTTCGTTCCGGCCAATCAGAAGGAGAAGGCCTGTAAATTCTCAGGTGGTCGATATTGAATACCGGCGAACCCAGATATAGGCTGCTCATTCTCAGTTTGAATACTTTTGGGTTTACGACTTCTTGGATTTCGAAAGGACCTATTCCTTTCTGGGTGAGCTTCGCCCCTTTTCCTTTGCTCTCTATCCATTTTAACAAGTGAGGGTTTACTAATACAAGATTTCCAGGTTTGAATTCCTCGGGTACGTCTTTGCGGCGGAGGTTATAGTATTTGGCTTGCGTCTCCTGGGCCTTTGCTATCGAGTTTCTCGCGCTCTCGCGGTGGACGTCCAGCCTTGACATGAACTCTTTTGCTTTTGGCGTCAACATTCCTCCTTTCGCGGTGAGAGACATCTGATGCTGGTTTAGTCGGTCTAACGGAGATTCAGGCAGAAATCCTAGAAGAACATTGAAGGGCGTATCCTTGGTCGAAGCGCTTTCGTGCGAGTTGTACGCGAACTCGAGTAGATACAGGAACTCGGCCCAGTCCTTTTTGTCCTTGGATATGTATGCCCTTAACAT
This sequence comes from Mucidula mucida, assembly GCA_015501055.1. Classification (NCBI taxonomy): domain Eukaryota; kingdom Fungi; phylum Basidiomycota; class Agaricomycetes; order Agaricales; family Physalacriaceae; genus Mucidula; species Mucidula mucida. Next base: position 24,721 of record JADNYV010000179.1, read on the forward strand.
GACTTCCAGTTGTTTATTGATGTTCTCTGTCTGACCGTCATGTTGGGGGTAATGAGCTGAAGAAATGCTCATTTTTGTCTTCAAGAATTTTGCTATCCCCTTCCAAAAGTCAGCCATCCATCGTGGATCTTGGTCTGCTATAATCGAGTCGGATAGCCCATATCTGCATGCCACGTTCTTGACGTATAGTCTGGTGAATTCCTCGGCGTCGGCACCAGTCGTGGTAGGGATAAATTGTGCATGTTTCGACAAACGATCCACTACTACTAGAATGGCATTGTAGCCTCCTGACCATGGCAGATCCACAATGAAGTCAAGAGATATTGATTGATACGGACGGTCGGGGATTGAGTTTGGAATCAGCATTTCATACTTATCGAACGTTGCCGGCTTGATCTTCTGACAAACGTCACAAGTGGCGCAAAACTCGGTGACATCTTTCTTCATTCTGGGCCAATAGAATTTCATTGATAATTTTCTCCACAGATGTTCGTGGCTGAGGTGCGCTGTTTCCACGGGTGACTCATGTCCTTCCGTGAGTATGGACTGTCTGAGAGCTTTCGGAACGCACAAGCGGGGTTGGAAGTCTGCATCTAGGAAAAATAGAAGATCTTGTTCATCGACTAAGAACCGTTTTCCTAGTGACCGATTGTCTTTTGAGGCTTTAGCTTCCTTGTAAACTGTCTTGAATTCTCGATCTGCTTTGTATCCATCTATGAACTGAATGCGTAGTTCAGTGTTCATGTGTACGAAAGTTTTGTCTGCTTGATTCATTAATTCCTCGACCTCCTGCAAGGCTCTCCATAGTTCCTCCGACGCGTCTTCTAGTCCTGCGTTGGACGCGCTTTGATCGTGATCGCTTGATTTCCGATCAAACTCTCCTTTACTTCCTACTTCGATGTCATTGTGTTGGTGGTTTTCGTGTTCCTCCGTACCTTGCCCCCCCACATCGGGAGCGTCCACGACTATCTTTTTTGCCTGGCTCCTCGTCATTACATATGATTCGCCCATGATCCACATGGCATCGACCTTCTGCGCTGGCTTCGTGTTCTGCGCCTCTTCCTGGCTTTCTGCTAAGTCGTTGTTCGGTTTTAGCGACTTTTCATCGCCTCCTGGAGGAGAGACGTGTTCCGGGGGATCCCTTGGAAGTCTTGACAGCGGATCCACATTGGAATGCACTCGTCCTGGTTGGTGTCTAATTTTCAGTTTAGGTGCGTATGCTGAGAAGATTGCGCCCCAGGCTGCTAATCTTCTGTTTGAATTCTCGTAAGTTCGCGCCCACTGTAACGCTGCGTGATCTGTGATCAGAGAGGTAAACTCTCCTTCAATGAATGGTTGAAATTTCACTAATCCTTCTTTAGCTGCCAAGGCCTCTCTTTCAGTGGCTGAGTAACATGTTTCTGCTCCCCTAAATTGTCGGGAGTAGTAAGCGATTACGCGTTCGACCCATACCACCGTGTCGTCCAACGTTGGACCCCAAGTTTGCGGATACCCGTCACTGGGAATCATCGTATTCATCGTGGTCCACAGCTTAGGCACCTCAGGCTCCTTTTCGTTCCAAGCTTTCTCCAGTTTCTCGTAAGCTTTCATCCCTTTAAGATCTTTCGCGCTGATCTTCTGTATCTGCTGTAGCGTACATCCACAGGCCTCGTCCGAGGCGTCGGTGTATAAGCGGTATGGCAGGCCTTCCACTGGATGCCCTAGTACTGGTGCATCCCTCAAGGCTTCCTTAGCGCTTGTCCACGCATGTTCGTGCTCTGCCGTCCATTCCCAGCTGGCGCCTTTTCATAATTTCTGGAACAACGGTCCCAGTCGGTCCGTGAAGTATGGTATGAACATCTGAAAATAGACTAACATACCAATAAACATTTGTAGTTCCGAAACTTTTCGTGGCCGACTGAGGTGCATGATTGCTTCCACTTTCGCTTTGTGAGTGGCTAAGCCGAGTCTTGACACCTTGTGTCCTAACAGCAAAATAGAAGTGTAGAAGAAATGGCACTTCTTCGGAGACATCGTCACACCGCTTTCTTCTAACGCTGTGAGCACCTTATCCAAATGCTCGATGTGTTCCTCAAATGTTGACGAGTAGATCACGATGTCATCTATGTACACCAAGGCAAATAACCACAGGTACGGGGATAAAATGCCTTGCATGATCCTTTGAAAAATTGACGGCCCGTTTCTTAGCCCAAAAGGCATTCGTTTGAATTGGAATAGCCCTCGGTGCGTTCGAAACACCGTCTTCTTGATATCTGGTTTGAACATACCTAACTGAGTGAAACCTGATAGTGCATCAAGAGTGGACATCACTTTCGCTCCTGAAAGGGCAGCTAGGATATCACTTTGCCTGGGAATCGGGAACTCATCCGCTATGGTAGCAGTGTTGAGCTTCCTGTAGTCCACACAGAACCAAGGCTTCCCGTTTCGATACACAATCACCACTGGGGCTCCCCACGGACTCTTCGATGGTTCAATGACATCCTGTTTGAACCAAGTCTCCAGTTGCTTGTCGATGAGCTGCCTCTTCTCTGGGGACACATTGTACATTGGTAGGCTGATGGGATCTGTTCCTTCTTTAAGTCTGATTTTTGCTTCTCCTTTCAGATGCCCTAGTCGTCCATCGAAACCGAAAGCTTTCAGATGCTTGCCCAACATTGACCACGCTTCCTCCTGTAATTCCGCCGGCAGATCCCCTACGTCGAGTAGTTCCTTGATTTTCTCCAAAGGATAGATTGTAGGGTCTGGCATTGCGGCCGTCTTAGGCCCGTACTCTTCTTCCTTCTCTTCGTCATCTTGTGCTTCCGAAGTTGTATGATTGGCTTCTCTTGTTTCGTCTTCCTTCAGCTGTAGGTTGATTACGGCTGAAATTAGATTTGCGCTAACTTTCATTGCTTCTAGGTCTCCTTCGGATTCCGGATATTGGAATGCATCACTAGCTTCGCAAATCACGGCTAGAGCTTTGCCTTTTCGTATGATCTTTGGTTGCCCTGATGGATTCGAAATTGGTATGAAGGGGTTACTTGATGAAATCAGTACGTTTGGTATGGCCAGGTAGGAATTCTTTGATTCTTCTATCAAAGTTCTGTCGACTAACCATATTTTCTCGACGTCAAAGGGCCCTGAGACCTCAACGTTGCAAGTGTGATGTGGTTTGATCTTGATTTCTTTTGTTGCTCGAATAGTGAGTTCATCCGTTTGCATTTTGTTCTTCCGATGCTGGCGTCGACGTTTATTCCTACGATGCAACTTTGCTTTTACAAAACTTTGTAAGGCAAACGCGCTAGCCCGAAGTTTACCGATGTCTTTGGATCTCGAAACTGCTTCTGCTTTGACTGTTAATCCATCGTCATTGCTGTACGCTATTCGAGTCCCATCACTTACGCTCCTTTTAGTGCTTATTTCGTAAGTGAGCTGGTAATCTTCGCCTAACAGTATCGGGACGGACATGTTCGACAGGACATAGGCCTCGACTTCCGTTTCAATCAACTCCCCATTCTCAGATTCCGTGAAGACCGGCAGGGTTACATATCCGTGTAAGGTACTCTCCTTGTCGGTCACTTGCCACAGTTTCATTTTGTGTTCTTGTTGTAGAGCGGGGTGGTTATCAATGCTCTCGTACAGCTCCTTTGATATCAGCGAGATGTTGGTGCATGAGTCGTGGCATAGATATACTTGCTCTTGGTGCGTATTTCCTAACCATCCCTTCACCGCAAGCACTGATACTCCTACAGCTGAAGATCTGGTCTTCGTTATCCGTTTCTTCTTCAACCGTCTGTGTTCAGGAGGCGTGGGGGCCTCTTCTTCTAATGGTTCACTCGACTCATTCGTTGAAGTTTCCACAACCGAAGGATTCAGTTCCGGGTTTTGAGGATTGTCCTGTGCAGCGCTTTCCTCCGGTAAGATTTTTTCAACCGTGTATCGTTCCGACGTATAGTTGTTAACGTTGTCACATTCATCAGAATCTGATACATCTTCTATTTGTACCAAATGTCTTTGTTTTACGGGCGGTTTAACCGCTTCGTCGGACTTACTCCCTACACGCGAGGCTTCGGTAACCTGCGTGGTGCAAGACGCCACTTCAAAACCCTGGACTCTACCCATATCGAACTGTTGCGTTGCTGAGTGCTCGATTACCATTGCTTGGAAGGTGCGCTCATATTCTTCCTCAACCGTTACGTGATGTGCTGACTTCCTTTTCAGCAAGGCTTCGTATTCTGCGGCATGGGGACATTCCTTGTCCCAATGCATGGGACTGCTGCAGATCTTGCACGGCGACGGTGGCGGTTTCTGGAATTTCATCGGCTTGTCGTTCCTTTTGAAGAAATACTCCTTTGGTGGAGCTCTTTGCTTTCTGGCGGCCCCTTGACAAGCTTTGTGATTACAATCCTCGTGTTCTTCTCCGGGATCGACTATACACGCACACATTTCGTCGTCACCTTCTCCTTGAGTTGTTAGTAGGTTCGCATTGGCTGGGCTCCTATAACAAGAACGGTCTCTATCCTTCGGTTCGATGCCCATCTGTTTCAAGATGCTTGTCACTTCGTTCCGAACTTGATTGAATCCCGAACGTCCCGTGTCTTGCGTGTATGAAATGGTGAGCGCTTTGCTTTGCTCTATGACTCGGGCCATTAACATCTTGGTGTCCCAAACAGTTGACGAATTGAGAATCGGACACCATACAATAGGTGCGTGTCTCAGTATGGCTCGGGCTTCCTCTTGCGACCCCACAGTAGTCTGGGTTAGCATTCGGCTGTACATTGCGCGACGCGTTATGAAGGCTTGAGGGGACTCGCTCTCATGACCTCGTTGGCGGAAACATTGTGATTCAAAGACATCGTTCATCAACACCTGCCAACTGTCACCCAAGAAGTCTTCTTTGATGAGATTGAGCATATTGTACACGCTCATGCGAGCTTCTGCTTGATCCAAAGGAGGTAAGGTATTAAACCATGTGTATATGTCCGAGTCTTCCTCAAAACTTTTCCAGAGCCAGGCGCCCAGGTATTCCGGCATGCGTGGTCCTAACACGCCTAAATTGATGACTTTGGAAAAGTATTCGACCGCTTTATATGTGTTACCGTCCCAGGTAGGAATATTCTCGGGCTTAAGTTCTCCTTTAATGAATACTTCCAAAGGATCTCTCTGGAATCCTCCTGCTACTGGCTGATTTGGTGGAGCAACTGCCGCTGGGGGCCCTGGTGGTCCGGGAGGACCGTCATCTCCTCTGTCCCCGTGTCTGCCTCTGGGACCCATTCGACCTTGTAGTCCTCTTTCTCCTTCGTGTCCTCGATGTCCTCGACGACCCCTATGTCCTCGATGACCTCTGGGACCTCTCCCTTGATGATTTGAAGACGAGGAACTCGGTTCAGAGGGTGAGTCTGAGGAAGACGGATCATCTGGTGGAGGAGGAGGCCGACAATGACTGGAAGCTCCTCCGTGTGAAGAACTGGGAGGATCCGGAGGAGCTGCTGAGCGTCTCGAAGGATTAGGAGAGCCTGAGGGCGTATGTCTTGAAGGACCGGGAACGGATGCTGGAGGAGTGCCCAATGGAGTGTGCCTTGATGCCGCGGGTACGGATGCATGCAAATTTGGTCGACTACCGCCGTGAGGTCTCTGTGATGTTCTTGAGACTCGGCTTGTTTCTGAAGCCTCTCTTGGTTGACTTCGCGGATGGCTGTGTATCGACCGATGCTCGGACCCGTTTACGTCGGGCTCATTCCTTCTCGGAGGATCGCTGGACGGAGGAGGTGCTTGCTGTGACGAGGTCGAATTTCTCCTTGGCAGGGCTCCTGTTCCCGTTGTCCGCGGTGTTTCGCTATTGGACGTGAACCTTCTTGAAGGATTAGGTCCCGTTGTCCTTGGGTTTTCCCGGCCTGAGTTCCAAGGTGATTTCGAGTCATCCTCTGTTTTGCTTCGAGGGGTTGAAAATTGACCCATAGGTCCTGAGAAGAAGTTCTTCTTTGGTTTGAACTTAGTACCCGCCGTTGACATGTTAAAAGAATAATTCAGCGAGGGCTCTGGTTCTCCTGTGAATCTGGACGATAAATTTGGAGGTCAAGAAGGAGTCGAAGACTGTAACCCTTCTTCTTCGTCATCCCATTCATCCCCTTCTAGAATGCCGTGAAGTCCTTTTGGTCAATAACTTTCTGATGAGCCCAAAGGATTCGAAACGGAAGCACCCGATGGTCCTGCATAAAACAGTGGATTGTAGGGAGGAAAGGATCGCTTTGAAGGTGAAGCTGTCACTTCCTCTAGTTCTTTGAAGCTCTCATCAATCGACAGAAGCCGATCCCATCTATATTCTCCTTTGATCAAGGCTTTTCTTTCTGTGTCTGACAGGGATCGATTTAACGAAGGGATTTTTGCGTAGGCTGCATGCAACTTGGAGGCGGTTGTCAATTCGTGTTCTATCTCGCGATGCAAGTCTGGATTCGTGGATAAAGGCGACAGAGGTACGGGGTTTTCCACACTTGGAATCACATCCTGATAATAACGTTCTAGAAAGCGCCGACCTCTTCCCAACCGACTCGCTAAGGTGTTCCATGCCGCTACCAACGTTTGGTAATCGTTGGCTCCGTAGTTGATCGTCTGTGAGTACAAGCCTGTAGGATCTATTTTCCAAGATTGCGAGATCTCGGAAACAGATGCTGCTTGGTCCAAGTGTTCTTGCAGGGACTGTACGATGTCATCCACGCTGTCTAGAAAGATGGGTTGAAGTCGAAAAGCGGGTAACTTCGAGGGCTTGTTAGACTTCCTCTGTATCACATCGTTACGAACTAAGGAGTAGTTTTCGTAGAAAGCTATCTGTTCTTGTAGGGAATCTGATCTCTCATTTGCTGGTTCTTCCGAATAACTTTTGTATAGACGTGACATAGCCATTGTCGTGGTCTCATTATTTTCCGTTGCATTTACCCATTGCTCTGTAGTTTGTAATACATCCTCAGTTCTTGGTACAACTTCCGGCTGCGAACCTCGATGCGGTTCTGTCTCGACACGAGGTTCCTCCATAGCCGTTACTGACTCGATGCCTGAAGTATGAAGGCGAGAGGATTTGCGAGTAGGCTCTTGAGGCTCTTTATTCTTGTTCTTCCCTTTCTTCTTAGAGGATTTTCCCGTAGTGGGAGCAGGAGAAGGGACATCCTCAGAAGGAATGTTCTTCTTCTTAGAAGAAGGCATGGGGAACAATCAAATTTAGGATTGATGCTAATAGTATATGTATGAAGGCTGGTAACGTCAGCTAGGGGAGTGTGAGTTCCCAATGTGTCCACCACTGTAAGAAGGCACGATAACTTGCGCTAGAAAGAAGGGAACAATCAGTACACAAGCTGTACCTAGCGGACGTTGAATAGCTACCACGTGTTACGGTGGTGTGTCTTTGAGGTTTGGAATGGTATAGACGAGAGCTCCGGCTCGGAGATGATGATCGTCAGGGAAGAGTGGAGATCTCGGAGATCAATCCCGTTATCAATACGCGTGGTTTGTGGACCCGACGCGGGCCTCGCTAGACGAACGTGCACACGTTACAGAGTTGGGGGTAGAAAAGAGATGTATTGTAGTACTACTAACAGCTCTTTTATAGTAAATACGGAACCGTAAGATGTGTAATCAAGAGTCACGAAAGGAAAAGAGTCATAGAGATAGTCATAACAAATCATAGAGGTACATGTGCATAACATGCATGCGCTGTGCATGCGAACGATTTTCCCAGATTAACCTAACCCTTACAATCTGTAGCTTCGCAAATGCAACGACTGCCGTGTCATTAGATAGCCAGGCCGTGTATGCACGCGGTTTGTCGTCGGGGTCAGGCCTGTCATAGCCGCCGTTGGTGTCAGGCACAATGTGATGAATGCGAGGTGGTGTGACGGTGAGGACATTGCAAAAAATCTCGGACCAGCGCGCAAAGTTGGATTCCGCGAGATTGAGCTTGTCGTTATTGCCGGCGGGCCAAGATGATGCAGGGAGAGAGACGGCGCATATGCGGGGATGGGTGCGGTCGTACCAAAAGGTGTCAAGGGTTGGAGTTGGACTAGGCAATGGTGGCTGCTGAGGAGTCTCGGCAGGTTCACATACTGTGAGAAATCTCTCAAACATGTCCATCATCCTCGCCTGGTTCTCTAACATCATTGCCTCATGCCTCATCATCCATTTTGCTGTCGACATAGCTGGGGCAGGTGTTGTGCCTACATTGTCCATATCGATAAGCGACTTGCTTGGGGCGATCGAGGGTCTGATGGGTCTGATGGGCTCCGTCACTGTGGAAGGCTTCGGCTTGTCAGGGGCCATATTAGGCTCAGAAACACGTATATGCATGTAAAACGACTAGGCGGGACAATAAAAACGTCCAAAAATCACATGTTTGAGGTCCAGGTACGTAAGGGATAGTGGTTGAAATCACCAGATGCCCATAACCTGTTAGAACCTGTACATTACACGGACAGTCAGAACACGCTATACTAGCTATCAGCACTGTGTAACGTCGGTATAGAGAACGGACGCTTACCCTTTGTATGTCTTGCTTATGTTATATGTACATGCGTAGCACGGATGTTATAGGTACACTGGCTCCGAATGTACACCTTGTCTGAAGACCACCATCATGTCTGCGCGGCTAGCCGAGTCCGCATACCTACACCTTAGTCGTGGAAGAAAGACTAAGGGCAAAGCATCCGATCGGCTGTCTCATAATGCTTCGGATCACATGGTCGATATCCAACACCGGCGTCTCATACGAACCCGGTGCAAAGGTCAAGTGTGGCGCAACCGTACTCCCACTGTGCTCCATATCCGCCCATGGCAGTCCCATTGCCTCTGCAGTAGTAGAGGGACCACGACCGACAAACGGACTCGGATCGACTGGCGGCGGAGGAGGCAGCGTACCCTGAATCGACAATGTCTTGCAGCTGGGATTGAAAATTCGTGGTGTCGACGGCGGAGGAGGTGGGCTAGGAGGGGCTGGAGAGCATGGCTGCAGCGTAGGTGCGCTGGCGCGATTGAACGGTGACTTTGCGCTTCATCTTGTCGAGCTTATCGAGGGTATCAGAGCGGAAGTTGGGGTGCAGGAAGGTCGAGCTCTATAGAAATCGGCAAAGTTATGGATGATTAGTCTTGACTAGAAGAGGTGCGAACATGGTCGCTATCATCGGCGCCTTCTTTCACGGAGACCTTGTGAAAGTCGTATTTATTGAGCTGGCACACGAACGATGAGAAGTTCTGGTGCTTGTACATCCGCGGAAGGACCGTTTGAGAAAAAGCGGTAACATCCTTTACCATGAACGCATCGCCCTGTGGCGTTGATGAGATAACTGATTGGAATGAAGGCACCTGCAGAATGCTAATCCGAAGTTTAGGAACACGAGAACAAGCTTTAGGAGAACAGAGTCTTACCGGGATAGTTTCCTGACAAAGTCTTGGATACCGTAGTAGACGCACCACTCGAGCGACCTCGTAGACCAGCAGAAGTACCCCGCGAAGAGGTGGTGCCGGTAGAAGAGCATGCTATCGTCGTCTAGGTGGTTGAGGTGGATCCATATGTCAAGGATTCCCATTCGCACATGCGGGCATTTATATTCAACATGCCAGTTTCTGCTAGTATGTTCTCGTTAGTGGTTGTCACAACAACGTGAGCTGGTCCAGCATACAGCGGAACTGACAGGTTCGTGCAGGTCCGTATCAGAAACAGACTAACGAAAGTAACACCACAGACGCTGGTCAAACTGCATCTTAAGCTTCCTTGTTATTTGAAGCTGCAGCGAGCACTCGGACGTGCACAAGAGCAGTACTACGTGCATTTCTCATGGCTGATTACTTACGGTGAGTATGTCAGCGAACTCAGCCTCAGAACGGGTAAAGAGTACTGACCAGGAAGAGTTGCAAAAAGCGTGCGGATGTGTGGCCAGTCAAACTAGATGCCAGCGAAGAAGTGGGACTGACTCTCCTGGAGGACTGATGCCGTTGCGTACTAGATCCTCCGGGAGCTCGCTTCGGTGACCAATCGAGAAGAAATGTAAACTCCCCAGACGAGCTCAAAATGACACACCAGACATTGAGGGTTGCTGCGACGAAGCGGTAATACCACTCTGGAAGAGATACCGCGTCAGATGCAAGAGTGTAGATGGAGAGAATGACAGGGCTAGTACTTGATCAGTCTCATCCAAGCGGAAGACACTGGGCCCCTAGCCGCCTAAGGTTAGGGGCGCCATCACGTGTGCTACTTCCCAAAGTTTCTCCGTATTTTCCGTAGGGGGAGAACAAGCGCACTGGCGACGTTGATAGTTTTGGGTTACTCGACGATGCTCATGAACCGCCTGTCCAAAGAGGCAAAAATCCCGTACTGGTGGGAGTGGCAGAACAAATTTAACAGCATCACGTGTACGCGGACTCGTGGTTCCATACCATGGCGGAGTTTTTCACAGGCGCTGCAGTGCGTCAAGAACAGCCGCATACGATTTGTGAATGCTTTGAAGCAAAGATCTCCTCTATCCGCGGGACTCGCTAAGTGTCTCGTGGAAATAGAGCGTTCTGTAAACGAACAATGGATCGTGTCCCTTGTATTTTCGCAATACCGCATACGGCGTGCGTTGTACGTTGTCTTCTTACGCTATCAGCTGTTTGTATTGATTCTGATGTCTGCTTCTAAACTCAGGTACCTCCGGCAGATGGACTGACGGATATACTTAAACGATTTGCTTGATCAGCACCTCGCTTGCTTCTCTGATTTGTCCCTGCACATGGCCACGTCCAGCGATAACGGTGCGCCACGCTCGATGACTGCAGGATTGGGGTCAATCCCTCCACCCTCACCTGCAAACACCCTTTTTGCGGGCTCCGCCCCGACCAGTCCTCTCACCCAGCCCGATGTTAGTAGTGCTGACTGCTGTGTCGTTCTCGGGAAGAACGTATCAGAAGGATTCATGCCCTGTCCCGAGCATACTGGGCGACGAAGACGCACAGTATTTGGGATCACGCTTCCTGGCCGGCGATCTCAGAAAGGTCGATCGTTCCCTCTCACCTCTTGATCACTGACTGATATTGTGTGTTACAGCGCTTGACCCCTTTGACTACGAGCGGAAGTACCCCGAAGCTGAGCCGTACAAGGAGATGGGCGACGGAGGCAGGATTTGGAAGACTTATGTTGAGGAGAGCATCAAGGTGGACGCGAATCAAGTTGCCGACTGGACGCACGCCCTTGATGTTCTTCTTGTTTTTGTACACTCTTTGTTGCATACTTTTATGTCTCGCTAACACGCGTCCATAGGCCGGACTTTTCTCTGCTGTCGTCTCCTCATTTGTATCTCAGACCTATCAAAGCCTACTCGTCGACCACTCCGAGGTTACTTCATACCTCACATACGAATCCATCAATCTCCAGCGCGCCGAAGACGCGAACATATCCCTATCAACCATTCCCCGCTTTGAACTCGCCCCAAACTCGACCTCTGACCCGTCACTCACCGCCGTGTGCGTCAATGGTCTTTGGTTTACCAGTTTGACTCTCAGTCTGACGACCGCTCTCATCGCCGTGTTGACGAAGCAGTGGATTCACCAGTACATGTCTTTTTCTCAGACGGGTGGACCCCGTGAACGCACACAGCTTCGCCAAGCCAGAGCAGATAATCTCGAGGCCTGGAATGTGCCGGTAATCATTGGACTGCTTCCCGTCATGATGCATGTCGCGTTGGGCGTCTTCTTAGCCGGTCTCATCATATTCCTGCGCTCACTCAGCAATCCTATAATGGGAGTCGTCAGCGTAATGGCGTTCATTGCCTTATGTGCATACGTGGCATCTAATCTCCTTCCGGTCTTCAAAGCCTCCTGCCCGTATGTCACCCCATTAACGCACTATGCCTACCGCCTTGTATTTCATCTACATCACTTTACTTTTAAGAGGATGTGCCGCCGTCTCCGAACACGCGTTGGAACGCAATTGGAGAAGTTCTTCCCCCTTGCTGCTTCTCACATTCTTGCGCCGGCGCCTGCGGAGGGAGCGATATCGCAGCCCGGGGTAGTCATCGACGAGTCCTCATCCGCGTTATATCCGCCGACTCTGAGAGAGGCTGAGAGGCAAATGGTGAAGAGCAATGCCTTAGTCCTTGAAGCAAAAGCTGCCGCTTGGCTTTTTACTGTTTCTTCCAATCCTCTGTCCATCATGTTGTATTGCACGCCCTCAGCAACATCCCACTTCAAATGGTCTCTTTATCAGGAATATTATCGGCCAGCAAGTTCTCAAGGAAGCCGTTTCTAGTGCTCTTTCTTCCGCGGACTACTCGCAGCCGAACAGCGCGCCGCTTACGAGCGTCTTATACGATCACATATCCGGCTTTGTCCCAAAGTACCTATCCAAGTGCTTCCGCTGGCATGGACACAGACAGACCTTTCGCCTTTCGTTTTGACCCTTGGACGTCCGGAACGTGCTGTCCAACTACTGCGACAAGAAATGTTACGGGACTCGGTCAAACTTGATGTCGCCGCCTGGGCCAAGATCATGCAAAAGGCGATGTCCGTTGGTGATACAGGTTTTGAGTGGATCGATGGCAGTTTAGAATGCTCCTCAACATGGCGGAAATTTTTGTCCTGGTTCCTCTGCCATCATCGGTGTCTCTCTTGTGCCAGACGCCGTGGGTCAGGGGATGAGGTCTACGCTCTGCCATTCCTCTCCCCCCATCTAGATCACTTCTGCGGCTCCCATTTCAGTCTCGTACTCGATTCAAAGTCAAAGCAGGAGAGCGCAACTACTGAACCTATTTTCTTCAGTCACGCCGTTCAGCACTTCATGTACCATCCCTTTCAGTGGTTCTCTACAACTTCGCGTATTCGTCGTTATGTACCACGAGGTCTATGATGCTGTTCCATCCGATATCCGCCTGCGCCTCGCTATGCTTCAATCTACTTTCATCCAGAGTACTAGCTCCGAATCGAACGAAAGATCACTGTTTGCCCACGCTCTTCGATGTGTTCACGAAAGCCTTGGCGTTAAGGGTGTAGATGCGGCGTATCTTCATCACCGCGACGTGCTCACGCAACCTTCCTTTCATTGAAAACATTGCGACATCACTTTCCGGTCCTCCGGAGTGCTATGCGCTCGGGACAGAACAGGCGTTTTGCATGCCCTCTTCAGGATTTTGATTTTGTCCCCGGCGCACCATGAGGATTATGTGCTTTGGATGACAGATGATGTCGCTTCTTGCATTACTCGAATAATCTTTACTGGTGACCCGGAATGGCATGGATTCGGCCGGTTCATTGCGGATGCTCTGGAAGCTAATGTACAGGTGCCGTGCACGCAACTCCTCTCCACCTCTACTCCGAGCTTTGCACTAGAGGTTGGCTGAAGACTATAGCTCATAAATGGTTTGAGGAGGATCCGTATGAATACCAAAAGGAGACACATAGTTCTTACTGTTTTGCGGCAGCTGCGTTCGTCACGGGAATCGATGCAATTGGCGGGCCAGTGCACGATCAGGTCCTGGAGTATATACAGCAGCCTGCAAATCTTCTCACGCTCTGCAAGCTCCTCATCCTTGCTGACGTCGAACGGCGTAAGACCCTCCGCATCCTGGTCGGCCACATTCCAGGTCACCTCTGGATGTCATGCTTGATTGACATGCGAGAATTCCTTCAGTCTGAAGAAACCAAAGAATTCTACCGCTGTCAGCTTAATTATCCTCCCGGCATCCATATTCGAGAGCCAGGCGTTGTTTTACGAGCCCTTCCATAAGCTACCTGCTGCTCTTTTGAAACTAACCCCACTATTCCAGAAGCCTTCACATCTCATACAGGTATGTTTTCGTAGAATGACGTTGCCTGCATATCAATGATAATGGAATAGATCGTTACCACTGTACCGTCGCCGCAGGTGCCTTCACGCCTGCATCTGCACGAACGGAATACTCAGAACAACGAGAGTGCGAGTGGTTTAGTTCGTATAGAATAGCAAAATTAGTAGTTGATGTTGTATGTTAATGTGAAGTAGCAAACATTCTTGCGCGTCTTTCCTCTCTTCTGAACGAGAACATAATATAGCCTCCGAGCGCCACAGATCAGTATGATATCGGAGCCTACCGAGGGGTAGAGTTAATTGTTCAGTGAACAACATACATCATGATCTCCTGAATCCGCGGCTGATACGTGCTTGTGGGCTGAACAACGATATACAAGAAACTATTGTGTACTGCTGGACATTTATATGGAAATGATACCTGCCATAACCCAGAAAACAACGCTTCCCCGCCGGAGGGCCATGAATTACAACAGGGCTATTCCCTGCGGTCAACCCTCGAATGGGTCTCGCGCTACACCACCCACTCAAGAGGAAAAGAGACGGCACGAGGAAGAGCAGAAAGACGGTTGAAGAAATTTAATGACGCTTTGAAGGCGTGGAAAGCAGCCGAGGCAAAGAGGAAACACGATTATGATGATTGGAGGCTGAGATCTCGCCAGGTCTTTCTGACACACTCCCACCACATCCCATTCTGACCAGCCTAGTGTTGAAGCTTAAGAGTATAGGGAGCTGGTGAGTGTCCGAGAACCAGAGCCACCAGGAAGTCTACTTACCTATAATCAAAGGACAGAGAGCATTCTCCAAGGGGATTTAGCACTCATGACAGTTGATGAGACGCATATGGTGCTGATCAGTGATTGCATGTACCAAGAGGCCTTCGAAAATACAGAAGAGGCCCTCACACAGTGTCTCACAGACTGTTTGGACATAGCGCTAGCGGTCGGGAACCGCCCTAAACCTCCTGGGGGAAAACCGAAGGCATCAGACTTTGGGATAACAGACTCATAACTGACACCCCGGAGTACTTAGCGGGGAGTTTGAACTGAGTGGAGCCTCCTGTTCCTACGACTTGATGGGACCCTTCGATTTGCATCACCCCAGAGCCACCGCCGCATCGAACAATACACGGACGATAATAGTGTAAGAACGAAACACATTGATATAATTTAGAGTATACAAGAAGTAATATCTGCCAGTATTGGTTCTGTACGTCGCGCTCAGTCAGTCGTTTGCGTAGCATCCTAGGGCCTCGCTCTCTCAGGACCGACTCACGTAGACGCTAATACTGCACGTTCTGTATTCCTCCATCACCGATCCGAGTACGTTTATCGGTCACGTTTTCGTTTCTGAATGCGCTTCTGCGAGGCTGTTGGAGTCTCTATGGTGTCCCGTTCTACGTTCATCACGTCCTCTCGGGACCGCGCCACCTCGGAAGCGTAGCCCCCAATCTTGGCTGCATTATCCACGGGTGTTTCGAATGCTGTGTTGTCGCAGTGCGTCACCATTCACTTATGTCAATGCCGTCTGGCTGGTACCAGGCGATGATGAGCAGGATCTTCTTGAAACGCGCTCAGATTTGCTGGACAATGTAGAGGCAGAGTCCGCGACCGATGGAGCAGACAAATGGGACGTATTTTTGACGAAGATTTCGGAGGGAACCGGGGCGACCGAATTCGCCCTCATAGCTGCCGGCGTAGAATTCAAGGTATGGTCGAGGTGCCCATGCAATCGAGATGCTGTCGAGTGGTTTCCATGGTTTCCGATAATCCCCGATAGCGTCAGAGGCATGGGAATGACAAAGAATGGATGAAGATTACAGGATACGATGGGAGGCGACGTTTTGCTGAGGGCGAAAATCTTTTTCGTCAAGAGGTCGCGACTGAAGAGCACAATCGACTGGCAAGGGTGATAACGCGGCACCGACCCGTGAGAAACCTTTCGCGATCCTCAAGTCGCAAACATCCATTGAATGTTTGTAGCTCTGCGAGAGCTTTTATGATTTCCTTGGATGGGAGCAGAATAACGGCCTTCAAAGCTGCCTTTAGAGAGGGTTGAGCTGTCCTCATGCATCAGGATGCGGTAAGGGTGAGGGCGCAGAAACTTACCAGGGACAAGGTTAGCAGATCCTAACAAGTAGAGGTTAAGATTCACAGTTATCAGCTATGGAGACCGTTAAAAAAAGGGCGTGCTTGTCCTGGGAAGAGATCGTTGTATGGCACGAAGAAGAGCTAAGTCTTTGGGCGAAGCAGAAGACGCTCTGGGGGTGAATCTCTGCTGCAGTAGCAGCATGACGATGGTGATGAGGATTGCAGCGTGGTCAGTGATGAGCTGTAGCAAGCTGCCAAAGGAGCTTTGGTCACGTCATGTTTGCCGGTCGGTCGCCATTGCATAAAGTAAGATACTGTAGCGTTTCGACCGCAAATTCACATAACGGGTCACGGGGGTCTTTGAAGTGAAGCTATATATACATCATAACGGGTCACGGACCACTTTGGTCAGGCACGAGCCTCCAAATAGGGAAATTTCAGGTCCCGCTATAAGCGGAACTGTCCAAAAAAGGCAATTTAAGGGTCTGTGAAGCTGTTCGCTGTAACTTCAGACCATAATGGGTCACAGGCTGTGAAGTTACGGTTGAAACGCTACAGTATATTTCGCCCATTTTGACATGGTGAGCCCCGCGGGTACCCATGACCCGGCGGGTTGTGGACTAACCCGTCTGTGCGGGTACGGGTAGGTACCCGCCACGGGTACGGGTACGGTCCGTGGTCCGGATACCCGCGGGAGTACCCGTGCTGATCCTTAATCTGACCCCACCAGGTGAGTGACCGTATCACGGCCGTATGACCGATCCGTTGACCGTACTCCAAGATTGCTCACGGTACGGGTACCGTAACCCGTATGCCGTACCGTATGCACCGTACATACGGTACGGCGCACGTCCCTAGGTCGTGGTGGGCATCCAGGCGCGTGACCGTGGCAATGGTCACACTTTTGCCTTCTGACCATCATGCACTGTTTGATAAACTTCTCTTTCATCGAGAATGGATATGACTACAACTTCTAGTAGAGGCCATCGTGCGTTTCTTGATGCCCTTTGACTTTGACTTTTGCGGTTTTCCCATTTTCTCCTAGTTCATTGCTCTTAGCGTTACGGTCAATTCTCATTATATATGCAGTTTTCTCATTTTGAAGTCGGGGAACAAACGTTACATACAGCTCGCCGATATCCGCAAACGAGTCTCTTACCTCAACGTCGTGCATAGCCATTCGAGCGTTGCTGACGCGTCGACATCTCCGACCGCCAGCCAGCCACACGACGCCCGGACTCGTAAAATATGTCAAGAATACGACGAATGATGCTGGTCAGGGTTGGTCGCGAAGAGGGCCACAAGTCGGAGGACCGTCGATGAACTCGCTGCCACCTAGCTTTCGGGACAGCGGGTCCAGATCCTGTCGCTCGACTTTTACTGGTGCCATATATATGTCGGAGGAAAGTACACAGGCAGTCTGCTCAATACGAACCTCCGACATGCCCATCTGAACGCGTTCACGTGAATGTTCATTCGATGACGCATCAGAAGCCTTGGTGGCGTCACAATATTACTTTTTCGGGACGTGCTTGCGCAGCGAATCCAAATTAGGACTGGGCTTCCACTGGGGTATAAAAGACGCGCTGGGCTGTATAGTTTTTCCATCGCCCATCCTATACATTCTTCTGCCCACACACTCTTTACTATGCCTTCCTTTGCCCAGACTCTGCCTGTAATTCTTCTCGTCGGCTCGGCGTTCGCTACTCCAGTTCATGTTGCCAGACAGGTAATTGCTGCCTACCGGTTAAACGATATCGCTGACGCGTCATTTCAGAACGACGTATCCAACAAGGCGGACCCTCAGAATCCGAATGTGGCTCTCAGCGCATTCAAGCAGAACAAGGTCGCCTGTGCCAATGACGTGCACTCTGACAAATGTGACATGGAGGTCGTCCGTCGTTATAACATCCTCGAACTCGCTCTATCCAAACGCCACGATCCCATGAGGACGGCTCCCTCCGTCACCGCCGCTGATTTCGACCACGCCGCAGGAGAGGAGGCTGGTGACGCCGATGAGCCTGCCGGAGGGAAGATGAGAGACGCTGCTGACGAGCCGCTTGCCGCCGTCCAGTCTCCTCCTCCCGCCGTCGGCGACAAGGCTGCCGCGGTTGAGGACTCTCCTGCCGCCGACGCGATGTCCTTGGCCGAGCAGCAGAGGACTGACGACGCGCCTGCTGCTGACGGCGCGCTTCCAGCCCTCGGCGACAAGTCTCCCTCCATCCCTGCCCCCGACCAGTCCGCCCTCGCCGATGGAGCTGCCGCGGCCCCGCACAAAAGGACTGACGACCAGAACAGTTCCGGCCAGGAGAAGGTATCAGCCCCCGTCGCCGCCGTCGCCATCAGCCACAAGTCTGACTCACCCTCTTCCCCGTCCGGCTATAAACAGTCACCCTCCGCGTCTGACGACAAATCCGCTGCAATCGAAGCAAAGGAGGCCATGGCTATGGAAGGGTGAAGTGTCGGCGATGGTTTGAAGGAGTTGTCTTTTCGCGCTAGAGTCGTTCGTGTCATAGCCTCGACATAAGCAGTATGATATGTGGTAGAGCGAAATACATTCTTTTGGGGGCCAGCTTAAAGTTAAACGTTTCTCCTCACATCGGGTTAAGTAATACAGAGTCACGTGTGGGCGCCAGACCTTTTTGCCCCAAACGATACGGTGCAGATGTACGCCTCACCACACTCAGGCACTATCAGTTTAAACAGCTACGACGGTCCGTAGTAATGAAGAACTACCGCATCCCTCGTGTCCCTATCAGAACCACCCAAAGCAAACGAGCTGCCAAGAATCGAACAAGGCGCGGCTTCATTATAGTCGGCGAGATACGATCATTATAAGTACGTTTGCTCTCATCTGCAAGAAGAAGTGCTTATGCTTTTTGGAAGTCTTGTTTTTCTACCGACTAAATAGGAGATTATAACTCTGCTCATCGCAAATTATATCTGCCATGTCTCTGTCAAGCGGATCCCCCCCGTGGCGCACGAGTGCGGATCAATCAACACCTCTTTCCTCGCCGGCACCTCCTACCTCAGCCAATAGCGACGTTATCCCCTGCTCGTCCGATACATCCCGCCTGCATGCGATTAATCCATCACTTCCAGAGTGTTTTCATCTGGTGATGGAGGGTGAAGACGTCCCGGCTGTGATAGCACCGTCTCACGAGCACCCTGGAATGAATAGACGCACCGTGTTCGGCATGAAACTCTCCGTTGGACGCGCCCAGAAAGGTTGGTTTATGTGTCCTGCTGCGATTGATCGTCTAATCGTGTTGCAGCAGGAAACGACCCATTCAATTACAAAGTTAAATATCCTGAAGACGAGCCATACAAGGAGATGGCAGAGGACAGCAGGTTTTGGAGACCTGCGTCGATGAGGCGGCAAAAGTGGATGCCGGTAAGGTGGCGGACTGGACGGATGCGCTCGACGTTTTGCTTGTTTTCGTGAGTACATCGCTTGCCACTGCTTGAAACTCATTGGTCGGCTTTCAGGCTGGTTTGTTCTCGGGCGTCGTCTCGACATTCGTGTGTCAGACCTTTCAGAATCTACAGGTCGACCCAACAGAGCTCGTGTATATCGTAATGGACGAGCTTCTCAGTATTCAACGCGCTATCGATGCACACGGACCCGGCTCCTCCAAACACGTTCCTCGCTCTGATACCTCCTTCCACGCGTCCCGAACAAGTCTTTGGGTCAACACGCTCTGGTTCGTGAGCCTGACGCTCAGTCTGACAACGGCGCTTATCGCCGTCGTTACGAAGCAGTGGATACACCAGTACATGGACTCTGCCCAGTTGGGTACCCCTCGCGCTCGTGCTCGCGTTCGTCAGTTCAGGTTCATCCAGCTGGAAGCGTGGCATGTTCCAGCGATTATAGGACTTTTACCTGTCTTGATGCATGTCGCTCTTGGCGTTTTCTTTTCGGGTCTCATTATCCATATTCGGTCCTTGAGCACCCCAGCGGCAGCCGTCGTTGGATTAGTCGTATTCTTTACAGTCCTTGCTTATGATAGGCACCAATCTCTTCCCCGTATACGACCCTTCGTGCCCCTACAAGACGCCCCTTTCCGCTTATGCCTACACTGTCTTCCGTCGCGGGCGCGGGTTCTTTACCTCTACACTTTCCGCATCTGTCAATTCCGTCGTCATTTCCCTCACGTCTTTCTTGAAACGACTGAAGGCGAAGAAATCTTTGTCAGTAGAAGATATGTTGGCAACGTCGGGAATAGACAGTACTTCAGCCCAGAAATTTGACTTATCCTCGTTAAAGGAAGTCCCACAGTGCCTAATTCCTTCGTCGTCGTTGGAGGCCATCCCAATTCTTGAACCGATGACCCTTAGAGAAGCGGAGCAAGATATTGTTAGCCGCACCTGCGACTATCTCGATGCACATACGGCAGCTTGGCTGTACAATGTTTCTTCCAACCCGTCAGTCCGAAACATCGTTCTGCAGGCTGCTAGTAACACACCTCTCCACGTCATTCCTGTCCTGAAGGACCATATCGGCGCTCGAAGCCTGGAGGACGTCCTCTCTAATGTGGTAGCATCCCCTCAGTATTGGGAACGAGACAGACAAGTCGGGTTTAAGCGTCTGGTACGATCACTCTTTCGCTTGTTCCCGCAAACACACATGACACTCAGAGCCATCCATGCATCTTGCCGTTACGATGACTCATCGGCCATTCTCCTCAATGTTACCAACTTGAAGGGAGCCGCCGATTTCGTTGTTCAGCAAATTTCAGCGCCTTCGAAGCACTACGATGCCGCAATATGGGCACAGATCCTAGCGCACGCTTTCTTTTCCAGTCCGGATTGGCTACCGCCCAGTAGCGGGAGCTCTGTCGTTTGGGAAACACTCGTATCGTGGCTATGCTATGAACCGCATACTTGTTTATCGTGTATCAAGCAAGCAGAATGTAAAGGCGTCCTCTACTCCGTGCATTCTTTCAAGGGCGTGCGAATGACTGTCGTGGATAACGTTGATAGGTCGGTTTCAGCCGACGAACCGATGTCCCTTCAGCAGGCCGTGGTCAACTTCTTGCGCTTATCTGTATGCGAAATGATGTTACAAAATGTAGCTCCATCGTCGGTGCAGGGATTCCGACACCGTGACATTCCCAGTGATATCGGGCTGCGTCTGATCCTCCTTCAGACGGAATGGATTCATAAGAAGAGTCATCCTGGTGATATACAGGACCCCAGGATGTCTTCATTTGCGCAACTCATCAATGCGACCTCGCGTAGTGTTGGTGTCGATGCGACTGATGGAGTTCATCTCACGCATAGCAATACTGTTCGCGCAACATTCATTGCTTTACGGAATGCCATCACCAGCATGTTCACCACAGCGATACTCTCCAGGCGCGATCAACAACAGCTCCTACGTCCTTTCTTCCGATGTCTCACCGTGGACACCAGTCTCATCAAGGAGTATGAGCACTGGATCGCAGACTCACCTGTGCTCGCCCAAAATCTCGTAGATCTCGTCTTCACGGGGCCTATCCAGCTTCCAGAGGCGCTGCCGCTTCTCGCTGATATCCATGGCTTCTTGGTAGTTTCGCGCTGTACGACTCTTCTTCCAATGATTTTCTGCCAACTCTGCAGAAATGAATGGCTGGCGACTATGGCGCCCATTTTCCTTGGTCAGACACATCTCTGTGATCCAAAGTGGGACAAACAAGCGTATTCCTTCCTCGCGGCTTCGTTCGCGCAATGCATGGCTATCCTACAGAGTCAAGGAGCTCACGCGTACCAGGAAGCGTCGCGCTATATGCAGCAGGGATCTAATCTTCTTGCCTTGTGTCAAATCCTGCTTCTCTCGGACGTGGAGAATCGGGCACACCTTTGGCGCATGGTCCCGCTGATTGATCCGACTCTATGGCCGTCGTGTCTTGATGCCTTAGAGACCTTTATAGCGGATGGAAATACTTTCGGAATCTATCGGGAGCTGCTCGAAGGTACCATACATCCTTATCCAGACGGACGCCCCCTTCAGTACAACACCATGGCCGAGTTTCCCCTAGTAGTGTCTAGGTTCATAGATCATGTCCGAACGCACCATTCTGAGTGTGAATGCTATAAGGAAGTAAGTCATAATTCCCCTTCTAAAGCCGATATCTGCTAACTGCCTACCACTAGCCGTATGCTACGGATACTGAACGACCGAGTGTTCGTCGCATGTGGTTCAATTTGAAGAGATGGAAGAAATCTGAAGGAGAGCCACAGAATGAGACCTCGAGATGGTATAACATTATTAGTAAGTATACCAGATAGAAAAGGATTCGGATGGCAATGTGTACGTTTTGTATCGAGCATTCGAGTGGCCTACCGATGAAAGCTATCGGGGATGTGTTTACTCTGACCATTACGCCCGTCATGAGCGCATACCAGAGCAACAATCATCGTCTGCGGCTGGTACTTTACTCCGATCTAAAAGATCTGAAATGGTTAAGTTCCCTGCACGAGTGTGGCGATTCCTTTGTTGTGCATGTTTGTGGGTCCACATTCTCATTGATCCGATCATCTTCTGATGAAAAGAACAGCCCATGGTCTCGTGTCTGATGTCGCGCTCAATCAGGAGAAATGAGTAAGGCGTGAGAAGAAACTGGTATCCGTCTCCCATATCGCGGGTCATATGTCGGGCAGGTTGGTTAGCAGAGAAGTCGTGATGCACGTCTCATCTTATTGTTGCATTCTGAAATTCTTACTACGCCGATTTGCTCAATCACAGATTACCCCTTTCGATTACAAGGCGCATACAATTGTTTATGAGTCCGTACCTGTGAGTTCTTAACTTGGAGTGTCTTGAGTAGTGCGCTTATGGGTATTTGGGATGAAGGTCCCGTCCCTGGCTGTAAGGAAGGATCATTCGGTCCGCATGTCACTTTTAAATGTCGACCCGGAGTCTTGTACTCCTGTTGGATTCCCGCAACATGATTTCGACTACATCTGCGCCACGCTCAGACGATGAACCTTCGTCCTACACCTGTAACTCCATCTCTGCAAATGCGGAAGTCCCAGACCTCGCCAATCTCAGATCGCGACACAGCTATGAATTTGTGTTTCAGGACGCGACCACCCACGACAGCATAAATACAGGCGACGATGGCGCGGAGAATTGCTCTATAAGCTCTGGAATCAGCGAGGAGAAATGGCAGGGCGGTCCTTTCTTTGGAGTCAGGCATTCCAATCGCCGCTCACGTAAAGGTCGGTTGCACCTCTTGTGTTATCCAGTTTTCCTTTTCAAGGATTTTGGTTAGCGAAAGACCCATTCGATTATGAGCATCAATATGACGAGGATCAGCCGTATCAAGAGATGGGTGAAACGGCCAGAATGTGGAAAACATATCTTGCCGAAAGCGCCAAAGTAGACGCTGACAAAGTTGCTAACTGGACTGATGCTCTAGATGTATTGCTTGTCTTTGTGAGTTTTAATGGAGTGCTCCCCAGAGGCAATGCTAACCGTTTTAATATCAGGCCGGCTTGTTTTCTGCTGTCGTCTCTACGTTCGTATGGCAGACCTTCCAAACGCTACAGATCGATAACAGCGAAGTGACCTCATATCTCGTCTTCGAGATGGTACACCTTCAGCGCGCTAGTATGGATGGCCACCCGTCGAGCAGTGTACCTCCATCTCCCCTTACCCCAAATATGATGTTTCGCCCAACATCCACAGTCAGCTGGATTAACGGCCTGTGGTTCACCAGCTTGGCGCTAAGCCTGACAACCGCCCTAATCGCCGTCCTCACTAAACAATGGATACACGAATATCGCACCTCGATCGAACTGGGAACGTATCGTGAACGCGGCCGCATACGACAGTTTCGTTTCACAAACTTATCGGAATGGCATGTTCCTGTCATCATTGGACTACTACCAGTCATGATGCACGTCGCTTTGGGCATTTTCTTTGCCGGTCTCATTCTTCTGCTCCTCTCCTTGAGCCGGCATATCGCCTCATTCATATACGTCGTTGTAGCCGCTGCGCTAGCCGCGTACCTCATCACCAATGTCCTCCCTGTTTTTAATCCTGCATGTCCCTACAAGACGCCATTGACCCTCTATGCCTATCGTGCTGTCTACCTCATCCGAAGTGCGGCTTCGCCAAAGTTAAGTCAGCTCATTGCTCGGTTAGTGAAATGTTGCGCGTCATCGAAGAGGACACTTCCTGATACAGTGGCCACCCAATCATCACCAACCACCGCTGCTCCTGCAGATATTACGATCGACGCGTTATGCATTTTCGGTCCTCCTTCGCTCGTTGAAGCTGAGAAGGCAATGGTTCGTCAGATAACGTATATCATTGATGCGCAGGCGATCGTCTGGCTCTACGGCGTCTCTTCGAATTCCTCCGTTCAAACAATCGTATTACAAGCAATCGGGAATCTTCCCCTACGAAGTGTCCCATTGGTTACACGATCCATTCCAGAGTGTGCCATTGTATCTGCGATCGAGGGAGTCCTAGACAGTCCCGAAATGCAGCATGCTTCCGCCCAACCATCGTACGAGCGCCTAGAGCGGTCACTCATCCGTGTCTCGCCACAAAAAAGTCTGTCCTGGCCGCCGGCCGACATGAGATCTCCGGGATCTCTTCCCCGTCTGCTGAACTTCTGCGAGTCTGAACAAGCAGGGCAGTTTCTTGCAGGCGAAATCCTAGCGCCTTCCGTCAAACACGATGTCGCTGTCTGGGTTCAAATTCTTAAGAACGCGTTAAGGGCAGGACCGGAATGGCTTGGAATGGAGGACAACACACCGGTCTGGCGCACGTTCATCTCGTGGTTCTTTGCTGAACCTCATATGTGCATACACTGTGCTGAACGAGACGGCTCGGCAGGAAACGTCTACTCGTGCATGGTGCACAATTACGCGACAATGCATCGAACAAGTATAGGGTATTCTGCTCGTCTCAGCGTTCTTGACAACCCTTTGAATGCCGTCAGCACTACAAAGCCACTGCACTTCCGAGAGGCCACCATCATGTTCTTACTTCCATCTCTTGCCTCATTTCTGCTCGACACCGTCTACAGGGACTTTTGTACGGAGGAAGTGTACGCCGGGCTTCCTAGCGATATTCGCTTGCGTCATGTACTCATCCAACTGCCCTCCATTCAAGCGACTGGGTTCAGCAATGACTTTAGGAGGGAATCTCCGATCGCAACTCTGGTTAAGAGTTTTCAAATAAGCGTCGGTACGGATGGCTGGGGAAGTCTGCACATACATCACAATAGCATCTTGCCCGCTACGTTCGAGACCTTGACATCTATCGTTTATGATGTATTTCCGCGAGATATCTTACACCCAGTTGAAAGGCAAAGACTCCTACACCCTCTTTTTAGAGCGCTACTGCTGGACACGATTGACACCGAAGGGCATCAAGGCTCTGGCGCAAGTCTCGCCGATGGTTATCATTCCTGGATGACTGAGGCGGTAGCTGAAGATGTCATCCGTTTCGCATTCATGGAATCTAGCAACTTAGCAGAGCAGTCGCCACTCCTCTTTGATCTCGTCGAGTGCTCGGTACGCTTGAAATGTTGCAAGATGGTACCAGCCGTCTACAGCAAGCTCTGCTCTAGAAATTGGCTACAGGTGATTGACACTTCTCGCTTTGGGCAGACAACTTCACACACGCCAGTGAAAGTCGAGCAAACCTCGTATTGCTTCCTCGCTGCGGCGTTCATCGAGGGACTGAAGGTCCTGAGACAACTTGCGCCTTTAACATACGTGCAGGCTCTCAATTACATCCGAACACCCTCCAATCTTCTCATCATCACCAAACTCCTCATTCTCTCAGACGTTGAACGTCGGCGTAGTCTAGAGACGCTGGCGCCCCTCATCACTCTGGACTTGTGGCATCCTTGTTTACGCGAGTTGAACAGATTCCTTCAACAACAGGAAGTTGCTGCGGGATACGCGGGTCAGAGTTCGCACCTCCGGCACCTGTATCTGGAGGAGCCTTTGCACTATGAACCTTACGAGAAGGTGGTTATCGCCCTTTCTGATTTCACACGCCATGTCCATAAGCACTCGGAAGCTTCAATTCATACAATTACGCGACCTCGGAACAAGGTACACTCGATTGTGAACACTTTCTACTTTTCAACTAACAGGTTCTTAGATATACTCACTGCTTTGTACAGTCCTGCCGGGGCACTCTATCTCTGATGATGTAGTACACAACGAACACGAACTTGAAATGGCTTGAATGTCTGGGATAGCGTAGTTACGGTTCTACAGATACAGTTACAATACGCGAATGAACAATAGATGTTGTTTTGACTGATGTTCATCAAGCTTGTTGTGGGACGAACATGACGCGGTACCCTTACCCCCCGAAGACTGTTCTGCGGATCCTGCAGTCGCATCCCTCCCCAGGACTCACAGGAATCCACCTGTATCCTGCCGCGGAATGTGGCGCTAACGTGTTTCGAGGACCTTATCACTCCATTTCCGCCAGATCGATGGATTGAGAATCTCGCCCAAGACATATAGGGCCTGCAGTGAGCACTGTGGTAGCTGCTTGCGCATTCTATGTAATAACGGGTTTTACTTCCTTTAGGCGAATATACCGGATAGAAACGGATTCGGACTTTATAGACGTCACCTTGTCGAGTCCGATGAAAGCTATTGGGGGTTACTCTGGCCATTACGCCCGTCATGAGCACATACCAGAGCAACAACCATCGTCTGCGGCTGGTAATTTACTCCGATCTACAGGACGCCACGGGCAAATCCATAGAGTTTCATGGAAATCTCAAGCCAAAGGCAAATACGGAGGTGACCTATGACTACGGTCTTGAGTCGGCAAAGGAGCCCGGCAAAGGACATTCGTGTAAGGGAGGGTTATCCGGAATCAGTCATTGACAATATGCCAGTCAGCGAACTTCTCGCTAGAATCGGCTAGACATCACAACACGGGCAGAAGTCCCAGATACTAGTAGCAGGTCTTTCAATCGTTGAAGTCCTATTTTAATGCTTAGGGCTCGATAATCCTAGGTCTATGAACAACCACCAAACACCTTTACAACGTCGATACGCACCATCGCCTCCTTTCCTGGTGTAGAGTTCGAGGCGGGAAGCTAGGTGATTTGAACAGGTCCTCAAGTTAGACGCGAACTCCGCGGGGCATGGGGCGTCTGACGTGCTCGGTATGGTCCTGTCGTACATAGAGCGGAATCCGGTTTCGACACAACATAGACCACGGTGGTTGTTTGGAAGTCGTGATGGTAGCACGCGAGCGTGTGCATCACACGCCTACTTGATAATACCGCCTTTCACCGATGCCTTGTCGTATATTACGATACAGCCACGCACGCATCGAATCCCGAGTTTTGTGCTCACGACTGTGCCTCACGGCGTCACATCGACCGTTGAGACAAATGTTGGCGACACAGGTATAAAACAGTTGGTTCCCTTACGAATATAAAGTTTTGTGTTACGGGTAATAGCAATTACAGTCAATGAGACGGCAGTCAGGTTTTGAACTTCCTTCATCTTCATCTTCTTCTTTCGAGATATTCATTTTACAAACAGAATGTGATGGCCAAGTCGACCTGAAAAGAATTGCGTAAACGAAAGCATCACAACAATAAAGTAAGAGCACCAACATCGTTCGTCTGACAAGCGACTTGAACCCAAGTGTCGGTGGGAGTGTGGAAGGCAGTGGCGCAGTTGACGTTGTTACCTTATTTCCGAGTCAGTAAAGGCAAGAGCTATGACAGAATAGAGCGCACAGTCAGCACCAGCCCCATCGCAGCCATTGTAGTACCTATGAACGGTGGCTCCTTAGAACAACCTTGGAGTATGTTGATGTAGAGACGTACCCGAAGCCGGAGGTAACTGAGAAGGTGTGCCTAACATCGTACCACGGTTAGGGCAGCTCTACAGGGGCAATGATTCCGTACTTACGGTGCGATGAGTGAAATGTCGGTGCTCGAGCCGGCCCCAGGACTGGTCGGATTCTTGAGCGTGGTCTCGACGAGGGTGCAGCGGTCGCCGTTGAAGCCGCAATTGCCTAGTGTATATACTCAGGACGCTCTAAGCAGAATCTGTAGCAATACGTGCCAGTCTGGAGGTATCTAGGAACAGGACAGGCATAAGACAACACGATCGTATAGATGAGGGAACTAAAGCGCGTACGCGATAGCACCAATGATGGCTCCATTGGAGGTGTAGTCTCCGCCCGTCGACAGGACCGCTCCAGACTGACTGATGAGCGTTGGGGTACCAAAGCCACATCTAACAAAGCTCAGACTCGAAAGCGATGAAGCCGTTCGCGAAGATATGCCTACCTATTGTCGAAGTGAATGGTGTGAGATTCACCCGCCACGAGAGCGATGACGGATGCGACAGTGAGCGTGAGGAGAGACGAGAGCTTGAACATCAAGGAATAAAGCAAATGAGATTCACTGAAGAATTATGCATGTGTCGTTGAGCTTTTGTACTGCGAAGCGTTGAGCATCAAGTCGACATTGCATTCGTCGGATTTACACCCGGTGGGAGACGAGTACCAAAACTGACAGCCATCACCGTTGATGATCTGGACACAAGAATGGCCCATCCCGCAATGTT
The DNA here is from genome assembly GCA_015501055.1 of Mucidula mucida. Taxonomy (NCBI): domain Eukaryota; kingdom Fungi; phylum Basidiomycota; class Agaricomycetes; order Agaricales; family Physalacriaceae; genus Mucidula; species Mucidula mucida. The sequence continues at coordinate 53,152 of JADNYV010000179.1, forward strand.
ACGCCCAGATTGGGTCGATGAATCGTTGGGATATCGTTCCTGGTTTCAAGAAAGATCAGTGGGCGCATCAAGATGGTTCGAGGCTAATGTTCTTGCCAAGCGACGAGAAGACTAGACTGGTAGAAGAACTGTGGCAGACTAGATGCAAAAAGACGTCAATACATTGAAGAGCTGGATGCTTACGCGGATTCTACAAGCTGACGGAGGGCCCATGCGTTCGACAAAAGACTCTTACAGGCATCCCTCGTCGTCCCTGTACCTCGCGCGTGTTTCCCCTATTCAGTATTCTCCAAACGATCTCAGCCAAAACCCGCTGTTTTGATGCACATCAGGACGACGTGCATTGCGAGCCGAAATTAGTTTTGATGTGAAGAGGCGAAATTCTGCTACCAAATAATCGACATAGGGGAGCGCCAAAGTAGAGCAAGTCCAACGTTTAGACAAGAAGTCATGAGGATGAAAGAAGCCGAAAGTCTGAGAGAGGCGCGGTACACGTAGCATCAGAGTCGCGACCTGAAAGATCAGTGCCTACTAGCTCACGGCCCATCAAAATTGAATATTTCAAGCAAGATCAGGACGACCTATTCGCCATGTAGTTAAGCGTGCAAGCAAAAGGAGAAGGGCTAGGGCGCTCACTGAGAATGCCATATGCTCGCTCGACACCAGCAGATACAAGACGGTTTACGAACGCCGTGCAGCACGAGGTGCCGTCTGTCGTCTGATGCCAAAGGCGATCACAAGAGTATTTGGAGACAGTCGGACGTAAGAATGGTTCATCCGAGTATGTCGGTAAACCCTATCATGGCGCGGCTCTGTTGAAATGTGGGACGAGTGATGCCATGAGCAAAATCGTACAACGTTACGTGACATCACGCCACGATTGACAAAGTCGTCACGTGGGCGCACCTCTCTCTAGTGGACTCTAGCTAGCTCTGAGTCTGCCCATGATCATTGCGGAAGTGAATGCTATTTGGATCCCCAAAAGCAGTCAGAAAAGGTCAATGCCTCTCTTCTGTTAGTGCTGTGCTATCTGAAGGCCATGCCTGTCCAAAAGCCGGTTTTACAGCGTACGCCGGACGCGTTTTTTCTTTTCAGGAAACCAAAGGAAATCCTTTGAAGCGGTATATGCAATTCGCGTCAGAATCCGCTCCTCCTGCGCATAGCGCCGTGGTCCCGACCCCCGCTCCGTGCGGCGTCCTCGTGCGCCCCGTCAAACACGTTTTGATAGAGATCACGCGATGTCCTAAAACAAGCACAAAGTCTCAGGCTTGTTCCAAAAAAGTTCTTCGCCTCCCTGCATCCTCCTCTTCGACCTTCCACCGCCCCAAGCGCGATGCCGTAAAGGTTATTGTTCTCGCCTCTCTTGACTACCGTCGCCACTATCATTTCTTTGTTGCGAATTCGGCACAACGCGCCACTGTGGCAGGTTAAAAAGTGGACTAGAGGCCCACACAACTTGTCATCCATTCCCCGCCTCAAAATGCCCCAAAAACCGGTACGCGAATGTCTTGTTCTCATCTCAATTCATGCGTGTTGACTATGATGTCAGTACCTCCCGACAGAAGTCGTCGATATGATCACCGACTTTGTGGCTGCCCGACGTCATTCGCAGGAGGACCTGCGTAGCATCATGCAGAGCTTCCGCAGAGCTCGTATGCGTGCCAGTAAACACCTCTACTGTCGCGTCGAATTTGAAGCCTATTCAGACGAAGATGGTGATCAGTGCAGCAAATTCCGCGACCTTCTTCTTGCCGTTCCGCATATAGGTCCTCTTGTTCGATGTATCCTCTTTGAGGATGACGAAGAGCTCCTTTCTCAGGACGAAGCGTTTCCGCAACTACTGGTACTGACGTCCAATCTTGAACGTTTGGGATTTGGCGGCATAGATTTTACCTGCATCGTCGATCCCATTGCGTTTCGGACCACCATCTCCTCTCTTGGGCTCACGCACTTGGAGATCCGGTGCTGCACCCTAGACGCTGAGATGCTTTACACGCTCTTGGGGTCGTCGCTGCGTCTGCGATCTCTCTTGATCAAGGAAGTCGATATCGTTGAGTTTGACCCAGACAGAATCAGAAAGACGGATCTCTCACACTACGATGCGCACCGGCTGGCCGCTGAGGTCCCTCTTCCACCCCCGAACTTCTGCCTGCCCATACAGGAGTTGTACCTATATCTCTCCTCGTATTCCGACCAGATTTTTGTCGACTTGCTCATAACATCGCTTCTCCCTCGCGTCACCGGAGCACTAATGAAACTTGACATCGATGCGGCAGAATATTGCCCAATCTTCCACGAGAGAATATCTAAACTTCTGGCTTCCACCGCCGACTCGGTTCGGACATTCTCTTTGAATGATATCTTGATTGGCAGTACGTATACTCATTGCTCTTTATCGCTGACCTTGTCTGACATTTTCGGTCGCCAGATAACGGCGATACGCCACATCACGCTCTCAATTTATCACACGTCGATACGATCGAGTTTTCTCTGAACGTGTATAACTGGCACCCTACTTCTACTGTTCCTTGGGCGGTTCACACTCTCAACAACCTCACCTCTCGTCCTCGAGCCATACACCTCTTTTTCACATTGATGGGAGGTGACGGTATAGCTCCTGACGAGCCCATCCCTCAGTCCCTGGACGAGCTCGACCTCGTTCCGCCGGATTGGCCTGAACTCGATGAGGCACTATGCCGCTTGCCCTGGACGGATATTCATCTTCTCCTCTGTGTGGGAGAAGACTCGGATGTTGGCGTCGCCGAGGCTCTCGACAACGATTACTATGTAGATAGAGGGATGCCCAGGGAAGAACTGAGAGGGCTGTTCGGACGCGTTTACTTGCCCAAGACGTACACGACGTTCTTTAACCCACGCACGCCTATAGGCACTAGAGCGTCGTTGACGTTCGGTCGTGAACCTGTGGAGAGATGGGATAGTCTGCGCATATGGAAAGGTTTGTAGATAGCGCTGTCTTGTGAATGTGATGTTTGTGAAGCGTAGGAACGTCGTACACCTAGAGACCAGTAAACATTAGAACAGTACGTGTAAAATCGGCATGCTGTCGAGTCAGATGTATCTCTGAGGCCGGGTCAGTAAAGTAGGACCTGGGATATCAGCCATGGTTCCGTTAGATCCTTTGGATAGCGATACCAAGCCGCCTCCAGTCGAAAGCGGAGGCGAAAGAGGCATCTGGCGACCGTCAAGCTAGTACCAGGCGTCATGGTCATCTATATACACTTTCAATGTCAATCAAGTACGAGAGCCATCTTACCAGCCTCAGTGCCGTGTAATAGGATCCAGGATTCGGCATGATAACTTACACAGTGCTGTGTTGTCGGTACAGTATTATAGTTGCCGGAACCGGAGCCCGGCCGTGACGCCCTCGCACGGGACGCCACGCGTCTTTCCATCTACCATCGCCGCGCACCCATTGCCCGCCGTTCTGTCTCGCATGCGGCTAGGCGAAAACCTCTCAGTGTGCGTAATTATTGACGGGATCCCGGGAGAGGAGTTCGGTGTTACCACGTCTGAGGACGGAAGGCATACGACATGCTGGATTGCATCTGAGACGGGAAAGGTGTGCTTTCATAGAACAAGATGCATCAACAAGGAATGACTGGATTTGAGGACTTCAGAATTAAGTTGGAAGACGTACCGATCCACAAAACCTCCTACGACCTCAAAATTGATGGGCGAAGCTATCCAGGGAAAGTTGCCAGGAAACACACGTTGGGCACGAAATGGGAACGCACAATGAAGGGGATAGCTACTTCTACGACTGAAAGATACCCTTATGTTTTCTTGGGTATCGCCAGCACTGGTAAGGTGTGATTCGTTGCTCGGCCAATCACTCGGGACGGAACTAGGCAACATAGCTGCTACTGTGTACGCGGCCATCATGACACAAAGACCTCGCACCTACAGAAAGAAACCGAAGTTGGGCAGCAACGTTGTCCATGAGCGTATAAAGAAATGCGTAGATCATCAAATGATGTATGTCAACCCTTTGGGATTATACCGCTGACATTCATTGTCAAGTCTCGGAAAATTGAAGCATTTTTCTGTGTCTCGTTATACTTACCAAAGCCATCCGGTTGGGGAATCGCTCACGTTCTGCTTTAAGTATCGTCCTTTAGGTAAGTGTCAATTCGTATCTCAGACCTCTCTTGTTACCTAACAATGATGATGTTGATCTGAAGCTGTCCTTCAAGCAAATGGAATAGCTCCTCGACCTAAACTCCGAGTGTCCATGTCAGCTCACGCTGATACGGAGGAGAAACTTAGAAAGCTTAAAGTGAAACCACCATTTCCTGGTATTCTTTGATAGCTTATCAAGCTTCTATAGACTCGCAAGCGCGTACTGGAACTGCAACGAATCGAGGTCTTTGCTTCATATTTCTGGAAAGAATTACATTGACAGTACTGTAGTGTTTCGACCGCAAATTCACATAACGGGTCACGGGGGTCTTTGAAGTGAAGCTATATATACATCATAACGGGTCACGGACCACTTTGGTCAGGCACGAGCCTCCAAATAAGGAAATTTCAGGTCCCGCTATAAGCGGAACTGTCCAAAAAAGGCAATTTAAGGGTCTGTGAAGCTGTTCGCTGTAACTTCAGACCATAATGGGTCACAGGCTGTGAAGTTACGGTCAAAACGCTACAGTATCCTGCAGGACGAAATTTGCGAACTCGAAGGCGCACATAGCCCTGCTCATTCTGGAGGACGCATGAAGCGGGAGTCTGACACCACTGCAGTCGAAGGCTCAAGTAGGAAGAAAGTTAAGGGCAAGCGTGGCGCCGTTAAACAGCTGAATGATGTAATTGATCTGACAATGTCGGACTGAGACGTGTTATGAATCGCCATATTTTCACATTTTCACATCTTATCATATCTTATCGGGAGCCTTGTCTTATCAACCAACGGACCGTTTCATCATCTGTTTCGTCACCGATCATACCCCTTTTCATTACCGAAGCCGTACTCATGTCGGACACACGCCCAACACATGGATGACATCATACATGCCGATACCTCATGGACTCCCTATTGTATACACACCGCCGACACTCGTAGTACACATGGTCGTTTCAGTATTATTACTTACATGCAGTCACCACTCGTATTTAATGGTTTCACGGACTAGTAGCATACAACACTGGGTCAAGGGCGTGGAGCATCCCTAGTGGAAACGCGTATGGACAAGGAGCTTCAAACACAGACTTAATAGTATATAAGCAGTAGTGTAGTATCATTGTACTTTAGTTCCGATCTCGTTTATACACCTGGCCTAGCCTAGTCTTACGAACGCGAACGTTTTCTCTTTCAGTTCTTGCTGTGGTACCTGGTTGAGTCTCGTGGCTTAGTCAGTCGCTAACAGAAGATCGGAACTACTTTCTACCACCTACCACACATCCCTGATCGTCAATCAGCACTTCGCTGTTTGATCATCGCACATTCCCCTATTCCCTTTCCCTGTTTACAGATCGACGGATTCCTAATTCCAGCGCACGTCCGCATACGTGTGTATTGGTCCCAGTAGCGCCGGCTAACAGTTAGAGATAACTGCCTCGGGTGCTGGAAGTAGCCGCTCTCACGAGAACGAACTTTTGGCAGTTGCACTTCAGTGGGCGCTGTTTACGGGTCAACCCCCGTTCCCAGGAAAACTTCGGCTTACCTCACACCAGAGGGACGTCGGCTGGGCAATTGCGAACTTGTGACGAGCTCTTGGGCTCCGTAGATACGTAGTCAGTAGTCGGTAAAATAGCGTAGACAGTTACGATACCTACCTACTTTACTTACCTTACGATACACATCATCATTCCCCACCCTACCAAGTCCTGGATTCTATTTCAGATCTAGGCGATCCCTCCCTATTCATCCAAACCTCTATTCCCTCACCCGTTTCATCCAAATCCGCATCACCCATATCCCCACTTTCACCCTTTCACTCTCCAATTCCATCACCCCGATCCATCATGTCCAACGAGGCACCAGAAGCCGCTCATCACACACCCGCTCATCACGCCAATGACGAAACCAAAGGCCGATCCCTGGTCAACAAGCCTTATGACTATGACGGGGACAAGTCCAAGTACAAGAGCTGGTGGCGATCGATGTTTACATACATCCGTGACAAGAAGAACAACCTCACATCGGACTCCGAAAGGATCGATGTTGTTCTCTCCTACATCCGAGGAGATCATGTTGATGCATGGGTCCAGAACTACTCGGACCAGAACTTTGATGAGGAAGAAGAGGAATGGACAGTCTCTTGGACTGAGTTCAAAGAGAACTTGAAGGAGCGATTTGTGGACTCCAACCTCGCGCGAGATGCGCAAGATCAGATCGAACGGTTGCGCCAGGGGCAAGACACCGCTCAAGATTTCTTTCAGAAGTTCGAGGTCCTGCTTACTCAGGCGGAATACTCGAAGGATGATGCATTTGTCGTGCGACTTCTCGAGACCAATGTCAACGAGAAGATCATCGACCAGATCTATGGCAGCCGAGATGGGTTGCCAAAGAAGTACAAGGATTGGAAGGCACAGATCATTCAGATCGATCAGCTATGGAGAAGGCGGGCGGCGAGCAAGAGGTCCGGCATGCAGGTCCGGCCCCAAGCTCCGCAGGCGGCTACATCGAGAGCCAATCCTACGAACCCACCCCCGACGCCGATCACACGACGAGATGCCACCGGGTTACCTATGGAGGAGCCGGCAGGCCGATGGACATCGACAATGCACGTCGAAGGGACTCTGCTTCAGCTGTGGCGAACATGGCCATGTTAGCAGGTTCTGTCCGAAGAAGGGTCGACCCCAGACATTCGGGGTTTATGGACCGAAATGAACGACGAGGAAAAGAAGAAGTTGGCCGAAGAGTTGGGTTTTGCGAAGCTCCCGCAGTAGACGCAGTCCTGCCGGAGCAGTCATCAAGGGAAGGGTCGTCAGATGCAGAATTTATTTACAGTACGGTACTGAAACATCTAAAATATCATCGACGACTTCACCAACAAAACCTGCGAAAGAAAGATTTGAGCCAAATACGCCCGAGTGGATCGCACAACGGCTAAGAGAGGATGACATGTCGAGAGCAGTGGGAATTCTGAGAGCATGGATGCCGGAGCGGAGAGAGAGAGAAGCGACGGAGGAGAAGGTGATGGCGATCAGAGCGTTGACAAAGGAAGCGCGGTGGAAGTTGTGACGGAGTTGAAAAAGTCGAGGAAGTACATCCGGGGAACAAAGGGGCAGGACATGAAACTCCGAGTAACCATAGAGAGCGTACACACAGGCTCTGAATGGGAAACGAGTGCCCTTCTTGACAGTGGAGCAACGGGTTCTTGTGTCAATAAAGAATTCGTCGAGAAGAACGGACTCCCGATCAAGGAGTTACCGATCAAGCTCCCTGTCTACAATGCGGATGGAACCCTAAACGAGGGAGGAGCAATCGAAGGCTTTGTGGAAGTCCGGATGAAGATCGGTGATCACGCAGAAAAGATTGAGTTGGCCGTCACCAATCTTGGTAAAACAAGCATCTTTTTGGGGCTAGATTGGTTACGATATCACAACCCCACGATCAACTGGACGGAATCCACGTTGACTTTTGATCGATGCCCAGACCGTTGCGGCTACCTACCCGAGTATAACTCGCCGGAAGACGAAGGAGAAGATGTAGAAGAGAAGTTGGAAGAGGGAGAGCGCTTGTTCTGGATGGACTGGGACAACTATCGCAAAAGCGGTGAAAAGCTGAGATCACAACAGCCTTCATCTGCTGCTGCACCTTACATCGAGGAATTTTCCGATGTATTCAGCAAGGCGGACTTTGATAAGTTACCGGAGCGAAGACCCTGGGATCACGCGATAGAACTCACGCCTGGTTCCAAACCGGTTGACTGCAAGGTCTATCCCCTTAGTCCATCCGAGCAGAAGGCATTAGACGAGTTCTTGGAGGAAAACATACGCACGGGACGCATACGGCCATCAATCTCACCCATGGCGTCACCATTCTTCTTTGTCAAGAAGAAGGACGGAAGCCTTCGGCCAGTGCAGGATTATCGGAAGTTGAACGACATGACAATCAAGAACCGATACCCCTTGCCGTTGATTCAGGAGCTTATCGACAAGTTGAAGGGAGCAAAGGTTTTCACAAAGATGGATGTCCGATGGGGTTACAATAACATCCGGATCAAAGACGGTGATGAGTGGAAAGCGGCGTTTAGAACAAACGAGGGCTGTTGAGCCATTAGTAATGTTTTCGGACTCACAAACTCGCCGGCAACGTTCCAATCGTTCATGAATCACATCTTGAAGGAGTTGATTGACGGCGGACATGTTATAGTTTACCTGGATGATATACTTATCTTTACGAACACTCTCGAGGAGCATAGACAGATTGTACGAAAGGTATTGGAGATATTACGAGTAAATAAGCTGTATTTAAAACCCGAGAAATGTAGTTTTGAGGCACAACTGTAGATTACTTAGGAGTTATTGTTGGAGGAGGAGAAGTGAAGATGGATCCGGCAAAAGTGGCCGTAGTGAAGGAATGGAAGGAGCCGACGAAGAAGAAGGAAGTACAGTCATTCCTGGGCTTCTGCAACTTCTACCGACGTTTCATCCGGGGATTTGCGGGAGTAGCGAAGCCATTGACATCGCTAACCGGGAAGGGCGAGTGGGTTTGGGGCATGGAGCAGCACGAGGCGTTTGAGGAGTTGAAACGGAGGATGACGGAAGAACCCGTTCTGATCGTACCACGCGACGACGGCAAGTTTCGAGTCGAGGCGGACTCCTCGAACTATGCAAACGGGGCGGTTCTTTCCCAGTTTGTTGACGGAAAATGGAGACCAGTAGCTTTCCGATCTCGCGCGCTGAACGAAGTGGAGCGCAATTATGAGATCTACGACAAAGAGATGATGGCTATTATGGACTCGATCGACGACTGGCGGCAATATCTCCTAGGCGCTAAGGAGACAGTGGAGGTTTTACCGATCATCAAAACCTTCAGTACTTCAGGAAACCGCAGAAGTTGAACCGGAGGCAGGCGAGATGGGTTACGGAGTTGGCGGAGTATGACATACAGATGATTCACAAGCCGGGCAAGACGATGGGGAAAGCTGATGCCTTGTCAAGGATGACAGGCCTTGAGAAGGGGGAAAAAGATAACGAAAACGTTGTTTTGCTCAAGCCGGAGTTTTTTATTTCACAAATTCAATTCTCTTTACATACAGTAGATACACCGGAGGACGAATTACTTAACAAAATCAAACAAAGAAAAGGAAACAAAGACAGATACGTACAAAAAGCATTAGAAAACAAAGAAAAAGGATGGGAAGAGAAGGAAAATGGACTTATTATATGGAAGGATCGTATTTACATACCGAAGGACAAGGAATTGCGGGGAAAAGTTATCGGAATGCATCATGACGCACAGCTTGCAGGGCATCCCGGACGATACAAGACCCTCGAGCTGATTACACGTACCTATTGGTGGCCAGGAATCAGCCGAGACGTCCGGAATACGTAGAAGGGTGTCAAAAATGCCAGGTCACAAAGTCACATCGCACGAAGCCGGCTGCACCTCTTCATCCTATTGATGTGCCAAGCGAGCCATGGGAGATAGTAGGGACGGACATGATTGGAGAGCTGCCGGAATCAGGAGGATACAACGCGATCAGCACGTTTGTGGACCATTTCACAAAGCGATTACGCATCATACCGACACACACCACTCTGACGTCAGAAGGCATGGCCCGCATTTACCGTGATCGCATTTTCCCCATACATGGGATGCCACGACAGATGATACATGATCGCGGTCCACAATACCACTCGCGTTTCATGAAGGAGTTGTACCGGTTGTTGGGCATACAAGGAAACTTACAACGGCGTATCATCCACAGGCAAATGGGCAGACGGAACGGTTGAACCAAGAGATAGAACATTTCTTACGGTTATTCGTCAACTACCATCAGAACGACTGGCATGAATGGCTACCCTCTGCTGAATTTGTTTACAACGATCGAGTTCACTCGGCGACCAAAGTCACTCCGTTCTTCGCAGACATGGGCAGACATCCCTACAAAGGCACCGCTCCGAAAACGGCATCGAGAAATGAGACTGCGCAGGAGTTTGCCGACGGCATGAGGAAGACATGGGAGAAGTGGGGTCAGCATTGAAGATGGCAAAAGAGGACATGAAACGGTTTTATGACAGGAAGCGAACAGAGGCAGTAGAGTACAAGGAAGGCGACAAAGTATGGCTGGAAGGGACGAATCTCAGCACGGACCGACCAATGAAGAAGCTCGATGACAAACGCTTCGGGCCGTTCAAAGTGATCAAGAAAGTTGGGACGAGCTCTTACAAGCTCCAGATTCCTCACACGTGGAAAAGCATCCATCCCGTGTTCAATGAGGCCCTGTTGACACCTTATCACGAGCCCCAATTTCCGACGCAACCCGAGACACGTCCACACCTGTGCTGGAAGGAGCCGAACCGGAATGGGAGGTCGAGAAAGTGGTGAATTCCCGGAAGTACCGCGGGGGTTTTCAATACAAGGTTCACTGGAAGGGTTATGGCACACACGAGCAGACATGGGAACCGGCATGCAATCTCAAAAATGCCGACAAAGCTATCAGCAATTTCCACCAACAATATCCGAACAAGCCAAAGCCACCCGCGCTTGCTCGCATTGAAGTCCCCATGTCGCAATTTCCATCACATCTATTCCGACCCATGCCACCGCCTGATACCGAACCCCTTAATGTCACGTACCCTCTGCAGCCCTCATGGAGCGACTCTGGTGCAGAATGGAACTTGTGCCTTAAGGAGGGGGTGATGTTATGAATCGCCATATTTTCACATTTTCAATCTTATCATATCTTATTGGGGGCTTGTCTTATCAACCAACGGACTGTTTCATCATCTGTTTTGTCACTGATTGTACTCCTTTTCATTACCAAAGCCGTACTCATGTTGCACACACACCCAACACATGGATGACATCATACATGCCGATACCTCATGGACTTCTATTGTATACACACCACCGACACTTGTAGCACACATGGTCGTTTCAGTATTATTACTTACATGCAGTTACCACTCGTATTTAATGGTTTCATGGACTAGTAGCATACAACACTGGGTCAAGGGCGTGGAGTTATCCCTAGCGGAAACACGTATGGACAAGGAGTCCTAAACACAGGCTTACTAGTATATAAGCAGTAGTATAGTATCATTGTACTTTAGTTCCGATCTCGTTTATACACCTGGCCTAGCCTAGTCTTACAAACGCAAACACTTTCTTCCTTAGTTTCTTGCTGTGGTACCTGGTTGAGTCTCGTGGCTTAGTCAGTCGCTAACAGACAAGGAGTCTCAAACACAGACTTACTAGTATATAAGCAGTAGTGTAGTATCATTGTACTTTAGTTTTGATCTTGTTTATACACCTGGCCTAGCCTAGTCTTACGAACGCAAACGTTTTCTTCCTTAGTTCTTGCTGTGGTACCTGGTTGAGTCTTGTGGCTTAGTCAGTCGCTAACACTCGTCAATTGTAGTCATGTTCTCATTTGTCGCAGTCATTGCATCCATGTTGGTTGTAGTCACCATATCCTTGTTCATTGCTGTTGTGTACTTGTTTGTGGCTTGTGGATCCTTGTTAGTCACAGTCAGATCCTTGTTTGTTGCAGTTGAGTCCTCGTCTGCGGTGTGTTATTCCTTGCTTGTACATTGCTCGCCAGTTGTGACATGCTCCTTGGTAGGCCAGGTCTTGCTCCTCGTTAGTTGTGCTTCCTCATTTAAGGGTTATGTGAATTGTTGATGATGCAGCTTGAAGGTAGTAACAGAGGCAAAAGCCTCGGCAAGAAGAGCATGGAAGAAAGAAGGAAAAGACAAACTGAGCAAAGTTTAGAAAGTAAACTTATGCTATGGTCATGGCTGCGCACAGACCATTTGATTGACTGGAATTTGAAGTAATCTCTAAACAACCAGCCACAACTCAACTTTGTGTATTCTCAACAAGTCTCCAAAAAGTAACATTATTAGAGTGTTAGTTAAGGGTGAAAGCAGAACGCTTTTCATCCCAAATAGCTACAATTAAGCTACAACTGGACTTAAGGAATTTAAACTGCCCGTTGAGCTACTAGAAAATCATAATAAGAGAAGGGTGGGTGGGAGAAAAATAAACAAAAGTAGTATTAAGTTAGATTTTGGGGAATAAAGAGAGAGTTGAGTAGCCAATGAACAGTTGTTGTTGTTGGAAGGAGAATTGAGTAGCCTGATCAACTACGGCTGTCATTGGTATACAAACAATGCACTCCTGTGTTACTTGTGCCTTGTATTACTGGAGTGCTACAAAATGTCAACTTGAATATTTACAATTCTTGATAGGCAATTGGTTTTAATATACCCCAAGCCCCTCCACAGTGCCCCTTAAAAATTATCTAAAAAAAATTCCTTCAGGACTGCCGCACCAGCTGTATCAAGGTCTTCAATCTCCTGAAATGTGGCTCTCTGTATCTACGTCTTTGAGCTTAATGTGCGCCAACTCTGGTAAAGCAGGGGGTGTCACTTCCAATCCAGCTGCCAGTTTAAATTTGGGTTGCATCCCGCTGCCGTCTCATGGTTACTAGTCCGCCGCATATCCCCAGCACCCTCATCCTCCTGCACATTCCTTTTTTGGCCCGCAGTTCTTGGGCTTGAACTCACAGGCATAGTAAGCAGTCCTTCGCCACCACGCTCACTTCAGCATGGACTACAGTAGTGTGGGTTACAGTGAAATGCTTGGCGACCCGGTCAATGTAGGAGTTACTTTGGATGATCAAACCGTACTAAAAACAGGGAGTGCGCTTTGGCAGCCGAACAATGAGCCACCAGCCCAATTCAATGGTTGACGCTACCTTTCTCTCTCTCTACCACCATCCATTCTTCTGTGTCATGGCAAGTCTAAGCCAAAGCGACATGTCCCATGTACGTCCTCATCCAGCAGTGTCTGATCTCCAGACCGAGTGGCATCGATGTGGACCCGCGATTGCGAACCTTCCACCGATGCCGATTGAAGCTGCCACCAAGTATTATCATCCGCACTCTTAAGAGATTGTCTCCCCCGATGCGCTTCCTTTGAAGGTTGATTTTTTAGCCCCAAGGTGAATCCGCAAACGGTCTTTACAACAAAACTCCGTGCATACCTATTATCTTTGTCGCCGCTCTTCTCTTCAGAAAAGTCTCACGCTGCTCGCTAATCACGAGCCAAAAAAAAACAATGAACACCAGATTAACTTGAAGCTTATTTGTATTGTGCAAGCAAATGCAAGTGAATGCGCCACAATGATCAATCGGCTACGCGTCGGAGATCCTTTCTGCTCTGGTATACCAAGTTAGGACGACCGTGAACTCATTGTCTGTCCAATCTCGGAAATTCGAATGTATCAAAGCCAGCCTTGTCATGAGCATGTTTTCTTGTTTTCCGTAGGATGTTCGTACTTGAACCGCCTGAACCAGTGATAGCTAAAATCAGAAAACAGGCTACTTGACCGCAACGCGATCGGATGCCTGCGCCACTGCAGAGCGCGATGACCAATGGGACGTATGTACCTCTCTACCTTGGACGCCACGATGAAATCCGGAGCGTAGCAGCGCATATATCAGCCGGGATACGTGGGTACACTCTTTTGAGACCAGCGAGGCCTCCAAAAGTTTTGGTCTCTACTTCATCCGAGCAGCTTCGATTAAATCCTTGGATCGCACTCAAGGCGATAAGTACAGTAATATACTCTAAATAGAATAGGGATAGCAATAATGTAGTGGATAGGAATTAGTGATGTACGTAGAATAGTAATGTGGTATCGGAATAGCAATGTGCAGTGCGAGCGGGCTGGTACAGTATATGAGTGTCCATGCACGATTTTGAATCAATTCCGAGTTCGAATGCAAAGCGAAGGGTATTTGGGTTGTCGCACCTCCAGGGTATCATCATCTAGACGTTATACATGCCACCGGTGCGCGCGCTTGTCGAGCGAGAAGAAACAAGAACCAGCCTCTTTAGTGCGCTCGCGCCATCAGCCGCATCCATCGATGCGCTCTTCTCATGACCCAGCGCCTGGCCCTTTGCGGCTCCCCACATCCTGCTCAGAAATCCACCAGACGCATTACTCCGCGGAATCGCAGGCATCGTCACGCTGCTGCTCATGGTGATGGGCTCCTTTGTTACTCCAGTTACCGTGCCAGATACAGCACGCTTGTTCGAGGTTCGTCGTAAATGATACGAGGTTGCCGTCGACGTTGGCGAGTGAGCGGTGATGGTGCAGATAGAGGACGTGTCCGAAGGCTTGCGCGCGCGAGTCTGGGTGAGATGCTGTGCTCTGTGGGTAGAAAGGATGAACGGTTTCTTGGGACGCGAAGTGGCGAGGCCTTGAGGGACTGGACAGTAATCGCCATACGAGATAGCGGTAGCCGAGTACACGCGAGGTTCGACGTTGTCTTCCGTCTCCGAATCTGATTCCGAACTAGTCCATCCCGACGACGATCCCGACGATGACCCGGTGTCATCAATGAGCGATCCAGCTTCGGAGGAGCAAGTTGAAGAGTAATTGCGACTCATGACAGCTGGAACGGGAGACGAAGCGACAGAAGAAGCAGTAGAGGAGGCAGTTGAGGAGGTAGAGTCTGAACGGATATGGGCCATAGAAAGGCGCTTTGCGAGTTTACTGACGCTGTGAGCAAAAGACGAAGAGGATTGGGGCGGAGGAGCGGTCTCTGTGGGTGACGGTGTCTGCTGGGCTGCACGGACTCGACTGGCGCGGGAAACCTTGTCGACAGCAGAGGCTCTTGTGCTAGCCTGATGGGCGAGAGTGGTCATGAAGGGCGCAAAGTGAAGACAAGCCTCTTCCTCGCTGAAACGCATATCAAAGTCGAGTAGTCGTAGCAGCTCGCGCTCCATCGTGTTGATCTCGTCGACTTTCCAGCGATGGGTATTCTCTACAAAGGATGCCCAGTGCGAGTTTTTGGGAGCAGAGTCGTTGAGGTATTTGGCGGCGACGATGATGGTGGCAAGGAATATTCGATGCATGGCGGACGAAGTGGCTGCAAGCAAATGAGCAATGGCGAGATGAGGAAAAACTGGGCAAAACAAACCATGTCGGACACCATTCATCTTTGCGCGTATCCTATCAAAGTAGATCAAGCAGGATAGCAGGGTCGCCGTCGAGATATTGGTGGTGTTGACGATCTGGATGATGAAATGGGATAGAGAATGGACTCCTGGAGGCGCGTATGGCGAGGCTGACGCGGGCGAGGCATAGGCGGGATGCATGCAGACACATTTTGCCGCGTGACGGGCGACGTGGTCCACCATGTCGCGGGTGATGCGGGTGCTGAGGAGGTGCACGAGGCTCGGATTGTGCGATGCAATGGCGATGAGGGAATGCGGGTGTCGGCGGGAAAGAGCAGACATAATGAGCAGGAGGGTAGAATGTATTAATTATTATCAGGAGCAGGTAGTGGAAGGAAGGAAAGAAGGATCCAGGCGCGCGCCACGCCTTTTATACCGCTCCAGCCAAGCACGTCACAACAACGATCGATTACTTCCTCCCAAATGAATACCATATTGTTCCGCCCATAACCATCGCAGCGCCAGTCCACAGCAGCTGCATATCCACATGACTCGCCGCCCCATTAAACGCGACACTCAACACCAGACTAACCGCTTTGCGCACTACTAGCACCAGTGTCACCGTCAACGCGTTTACCCTCGTAGTTAGCCTGTTCACCCCTGCGACACAGACTAGTTGGGTCAACGTGTTGACAAGCAACGCGATATATGCGCGCGGGGTACGATTCACGACCTGGATCTGCGCGCTGATATCGCCGCGGAGCAAGACGAACATGGGCAGAGCGAGGAAATGGAGAAAGAACATGGATTCCTGCCATGGGGACGCGCCCGTGTGCTGGCGGTATGTCCAGTCCTGGACTAGTCCCAGGAAGCCGGAGAGAATGAGCGCTAGGCTTAGAATAGCAATGCCGGTAAGGTATGTAGACGAGACGGACGTGGATTGGGATGGGGATGCAGATAGTGTGGTGCATACGACACCAATAGTGACGACAAGGACAGAAAGTACTTGGTGGATATTGTACCTATGCAGATATCAGTACAATGCATGATCGTTCGGTACTTTACAGACCTCTTTCCCGCTACAATGTACCCAAGAACGAGACTAACAATCAACCCTCCGCTCCGAAAGATAATATGCACCGACATGGGTATATCATACGCAAAGGCCGCATTATTTAGCAAGGATATCAAGTAAAACAAGCACACTTGTATGATATATCGAGAGATGGGTATCTGTGTAGGCGCTAGACGTGGCCCATAGGATGTCCAAGTAATGTGCTGGGGTAGCCCATGTAACGAAATCAAGATAAACTGAAAAAACGTAATCAGCGATCCAGCCTGGGGAAACTCGGAGGTGAGTTGTTCGAGGCTGATTGCATTACTGCAGCAGCCGCCAAAGACGAGACCGAGTGTCGCCAGCCAGCCATACATGATGGTGACGGGAGGAGGAAGACGTGTTCAGGCACGTGCTGATGTTGATTTTCGTTTCATCCGCGCGTGTATCGCACCAAGAATAAACGTCTAGATCTGCTTTGCGGAAACAGCTTGGTGCTGTACAAGCGATACTGCTTAATGTCTCCATTGACTGCTAACGTCGCGACTAAATACGCGTTTCATTAGTGCAAGTCGACTATGCACGTTGCCATCATAACGGACAGCTTGAATTAATTATGTCTAAGACTAGTGCTTTAACGGAGGAAACCACGTGCGTGGCTAAATGATCGCCACGTTTAAATGTCGTCCCGTTTGCTCCCTGCCACCATCTCGCGTTCGTCGACCAGCCTCTCCTCCACCAAAATGTCCTCCATGGCTGCTACTCCCGCTCCTGCGTCTGTCAACGACATGTTCCAGACCATCCTCGACATGATGCACAAATCGGTCTGTACCTCCTCCTCCTCGCCCTTTGCCTGACCTGAACGCTAGTCTCCAGAACCAAGACGTCGAGGACCTAAAGTCAGAGCTCGCCCAGCTCCGTCTATCCAACGCCAGTCTAGAGCAACAAGTCCGCGATGGCGGCGGCTATTTCGCCAACTACAGCGGCGCTCGCACACCTGGCTTCATGACCCCCGCCGCCCCGCCCAGCCCCAAATGCGTGCAAAATCCCCCTTTCTGGCTCCAGGTTTCCCCACCACCATCCCCGCCTTTCCCTCCCAGCAATCATACCACAGCCCATCTCCATTAGGCGATAATATGCTCTCCGCCTACACCAGGAGCAGCAAGGACATTCCCGGCTTTTACGTGGTCATTCCTGCTGGAGGCGCTGGTACCCGTCTATGGCCGCTCTCCCGCGAGGGGCACCCTAAATTCCTCTTGGATCTCACCCTCAAAGGTCGTTCCCTAATCCAAGCAACATGGGATCGTCTCATCCCGCTATCCTCCCCTGCACGCACCACCGTCGTCGCCGGCCCGAGCCACGTCAAGAGTATCTGCGAGCAGATCCCAGACCTCTCCATGGACAACATATTCTGCGAGCCCGGGCCCAAGGACTCGATGGCTGCCATCGGTCTGGCTGCCGCCGTCCTCGCTGAACGCGATCCCGACGCTGTCATTGGCTCTTTCGCTGCAGACCACATGATTTCAGGCGACGACGCGTTTCTCTCTGCGGTCGCAGAGGCCGTCGAGGTGGCGAAGAAGGGGCTGCTAGTGACGATTGGTATCGCGCCTTCCCATCCGTCGACTGGGTTTGGGTACATCCGTCTAGGAGACAAGCTCGGGTATTCGGAGGCACCCAATGCGCGCATGGTCGATAGCTTCAAGGAGAAGCCCGACGCGCGTACGGCTGCGAGTTACATTGGCACGGGAAAGTATCGCTGGAATGCGGGTATGTTTGTCACTAAAGCATCGGTGTTGTTGGAGCTGTTGCACGAGTACAAGCCGGAGATGGCTGAGGGGCTGAGGAAGATTGGCAAGGCGTGGGACAATGTGCAGGAGCGGGAGCGGGTGCTTGCGGAGATCTGGCCCAAGCTGGAGAAGATTCCGATTGATAATGCGGTTGCTGAGCCTGCGGCGGCGGATAAAAAGGTGGCTGTTGTGCCGGCTACGTTTGGGTGGGACGATGTTGGGGATTTCTCGTCGCTCGCTGATTTGTTGCCTGCTGAGCAGAATCAGCCGAGGATTTTGGGAGATAATAGTCTTGGTGCGTTTGTCCTTTCTCTGTTGATGCTAATGCTAATGCTGATGTTTTTGGATAGTTCTTACGGAACAGGTTTATGGGGGTATCGTTGTGCCCGGGTCTGGGCGACTTATATCGTGTCTTGGTGTGGATGACTTGGTTATTGTGGATATGCCTGATACCCTACTTATTACTACCCGTGCGCGGTGCCAGGAGGTGAAGCGTGTGGTGAAGAAGGTGCGCGAGGCGGGGTGGCCGAATCTTTTGTGATGGACACTTTATTTCAATCTTAATCTTGATTTGGGAGGATTGGTGGTACTACTTTTAATAAAGAACTTTTTACAAGGACGCCGTATAGGAACTGAGCGTCGTGAGACGCCGTTGGAAATTGTGCTTGAACTCGTGTCAGGTAATGTTGTTCAACGGACGCAGACTAATATGCGGGGAATTACATCAGTGGTAGCAGGTATACCGTCTCTGTACAACCTGGTGCGCGAACAGGTCTTGAGAGAGGACAGTGCGTGTTCACGCCAAGAGAGGAGCAGGTATGGAGGTCGTAGATTTCTGTCCAAATCGGAGGAACGAGGTGCGGCTACGGGGATAGTAGTAGGAACGACTGTCTTCTTAACTCGGGTTCCGAGACTACTTACCCGTTAGCTATATTTCTTATTCACTTTTCAGTCATCCGAAACCCGGGCATCGATGAAAGTTTTTAGAGCCCTACCAGTGAAAACAAACATGAATTTATAAGGCGGGGGGGTGATTTGATACCCGGGCTTGGGACGTGTGGGGCTCTACTTTCAGACTAAGAATCACAAAAACAGGATGATGACACAAACCCCATTACTCATGCCGGCGGCATTTCACATCTCTACCAATAACCACGACCATGTCCAGCGAGGACACATACGAGTCGCAGAACGACCAGCGGCTCGACGACCTGCATGCCAAAATCCGTACGCTGCGTGGGGTAAACCCTCCCCCCCCTTCCCTTTCTTCCTTGGCTGAGTGTGGTGGGGTGTGGGTAGATCACGACGGACATTAACGACGACGTGGAGAGGCAGAATCTTATGCTTGATGATACCGTGCGTCTTTCTCCTTCTCTCCTTTCCTCCTTTCTCCTTACTGAGAGGGGAGATACACTAGGACAACTCATTTTCATCCTTCGGCGGCGCGCTCGCGCAGACGTCTCAGCGCGCCCGACAGGCCTTTGGGTTAGGGAACGGAGCTTGAGGACAGGCCGTGTGGTGGTGATTGTGGTGTGCTTTTTGGTTGGGGTGTATGTGGCGAGTAAGGTGTTTTGGTGGTGGAGGGGGGATGGTGTGCAGTTGGCTTAGGTTTTGGTTTTGGTGCGTTCTTTTTTGGTTGGGCGAGGGAGATAGAGAGGAGCTGATGGGGTAATGGACAGTGTATAGTTGTTTTTGGATTTTGGATTTACTTTAAGGCTCGCTCCGCTTGATCTCGGTGCCATGTTTGCCTCGGTGTGGATATGCAGTAGGTGTTTGGACCACCGCCGCCTCGCGGGTACATAAAGAGAGGCGCGTCCAAGTTTATCCTGAAAACCTCTTCGTGGCATGGCATCCGGTTTCCAACCGAGCCTCCTTCTTCTTCGTGCGCGTTTTCTTTCTCGTCTTGCGCCAGTCTGCCGGATGGGTGAAAAGAACAAGGAATCCTCTTGCCTTCTATTCTGGGCACACTGCACACATCCACCTCAATCTGGTTTCCCCTCACTCACCCACTACTCATAGTCACAGGCAGCAGGAGGGGTCGTGCTTTCCAGTTGTTGTCAGCATTCAAGAGTCGGCCTTGTGGAGTATAGCGTATATACTTACCGGAGCCGACTTACATCTAGACGTGTCGTGTTGGGTGCCCCATCCAAACAGCAGGTCGAGGCTAAATCCATCTCGGCGCGTCCCATGTCTCCACGCCCCTCCGAGTACAGATGCGGGCACCTTGGGGTTTGGCTCTTCCAAACTGCTAATCGACCTGAGCGTAGGGAAGCCATTCAGTCTGAGTCGGATGGGTACGAGATATGTATGATTTTTTTTTTTCCTGCTGATTTTCCATCTGAGTGCGATGAAGGTGCGAATATGCTAATCGTCAGACTCATAGGTTATCGATTCGCACCACCTCGAGTCCGGTGCTTTAAGGTGAAACGCAGCATTTCCGTAGTTGTTTCGAGTAAGTAATACTCAACTCCAATTGAGAGCTCCATTACAGATGTAAACGATCTCAATCAGTCCAATGACTGTGCTCAGAGTCATACCGTTATCGAGTGGGCGTACGTGTTGAAGGTCCTGCGCCCAAAACACTGCACTTTCTCTGCTAGGGATATGACTCGGAGGAGAAGAAA